>CAUJRU010002522.1:0-73969 GCA_963277665.1 Viscum album
GCGGATAATGCTTAGAGTAGCGAGATGCATCAGTTTATGCATGTGGGTATCAGGTAGGACACTTGGGATGACATGAGGGTTTCTAATAAATCACCATAGGGTGACACTTATCTTTAAAAGGGTGAGTGTGATGTTCTGTTAGGAAGAGCTAGACCAGATCATTATGGTATGTGAGGAGTGACCACATATATTTCTATCCTTTATATGGATGATCATGGACTATATCAGGCTATGTTTCCCTTTACATACAATCGGTTCAGAGATGTTTTCACTGATGAATTTTAAGGAATGCCTCATGAGAGAGGGGTAGAGTTACTATCGGGCTAGTGCAAGGAGCTTCACCAGTATCCATTCGTCCTTATAGTATGGACAATACCGAGTTTCAGGAGATCAAGATGTAGTTATAGAATTTAGTGGACAAAGGGTTTATATGGCCAAATATATCTTTCTGGGGTTCAGTTGTCCTTTATTCAAAGTAGGTGGAAGAAAACCTTTGATATTACATGGATTAATATAAATTTAACAATCTTATAGTGAAAAACTGGTATAAGTTATCATGAATAGATGATCTTTTATACTAGCTCAGAGGGTTGAGGATATTCTTCATTATTAACCTAGGATTCATCTATCATCTGGTTAGAGTCATTCACTCATATATTCCATGTACAAAAATCCATTGTTGGTATAGTTTATTTGAGTATCTCTTGATGCTATTTGGTATTAAGAAAAATATTTCTATCTTTATAGATCTGAGGAATTGGGTTTCCATCCAAATATGGATTACTTTTTCACTGTATTTGTAGATGACATCGTGGTGTATTCTCATACTCAATGAGAACATTCCACTCATGTAGGTATTGATTAAAATACATTAATAGATACCTAGATGTATTCTAATCCTAGAAAATTTAAATTCTGGATTGATAATGTACAGTTTTTGGGTGCTATTATCTTAGAGGAAGTATTTTTAGTTGAACTAGAGAAGGTGATAGTTGTGGTTACCTAGGACCTTCCAAAAAACATCATTTATATATGAAGGTTTGTAAGGATGGATGGTGACTAAAAAAATTTAGTGGAAATATTATGATTATTGACTGGTCGTTTGTGTTTATCTTTTTTTTCAGCCAAATTAAATTCCCTAACATGGACTTGTATTGTAGGAAAATACGGGGTCAGTCCACAGGGAAACGATGTTGGAATTTTATGTTTCTTTAATTGAAGTCACATGGTGAATGTGCTGAATTAAAAAACATTTTGGATGGTTCATGATTCAGATATTAAAAGATGACTTGTTACTAGATTTTTCCTAATTCACTACCGATTACTTAAAACTGAAGATTTCTTAATACCAAATTTTTGACGAATAATAATGAGAATGTGCTAGGGATGGTAATTTTTGGGGGACACTAAAACTATTTTTCTTATTTCATTTTATTGTTCATAATAACCCACATTTCAGGGTTTTATATGTGTTGGAACTTCCTTGGTCCGGTAAGTTCCGATAAAGTCTATAGAAATCAATTCTTTGGTCCGAAAATTGATTTCTACTAACATTTATGTTAAGAACTACCCTCTAGAAATGACAAGGATATTTAATGGTCATGGATATTCTCGTCGTAATTCTCCCAAATATCCCTAGAAAATTAATTCTTGGTCCGACATGGATGTTTCTAGTGAAATAGAATATAGAATTAATGGGAGAATTAGATGAGAGAGTACGAACAAATACAATAATAAAGAAAATGGTTCTAAGAAACCCACATTTCTCCCAGCCCCAACCCAAGGGTAGTGTTTAGAAACTCATTAATGAAAGATTCAGAACCTTACTACAATGCATCAAAGAGTTCATTATAATAGAACTCAAAAATATTCAGAAGCACAAACCATACAAGAACCAGAACCAGTTTCCTAGACAAAATATCCCTCCTCCTCCTTTTTTTCATTCCTCTTACCCCTTATTCTATCTTTACTCCCTAGGGTCTCCCAGGTCAAAAAAGGGATTTTCCAAGTTGTCCAAAATCAAGTCTCAAAGGAAATACCTAGTCATGGAGTTGTTGGAAAGTGGGAAATCAAAAGGAAGGAAGTTGAAGTGGCATGCACAGTTTAGGCGCACGGTTTGTTAAATCTTGCACCAACCATGTGGGAGAATCTGTCTCAAAACCTTGAGCCGCACGTTTTGGGTGCACGGTTTGTTAAACTATGCACCAACCATGCCACAACTACATCCCAGAATTTGTTGAACCATAAGGTTTTTCTCTGCAGGGCCCGCATAGTTTAGTAAAATGTGTGATAACCGTACGGGTCATTTTTTCCTTTGTATTCCCTTTTTTCTATGTCCTTCACGTCAAGTGGTTGATCCGAAATGCTCCTGTCCAGCATCATTAAGGGGAAAAGGGTCCTTATGCATCCAATTCCCTTCTGAATCTCCAAACATCAAAGATACATGCTTTATCCTTTAATTATTTTAGAATCTATCAAGATACATTATCAATGTGAAAATCACGTAGAAACCATTCACAAAACTAATTTATATATGTTAAACCAGGTTAAAGTGCCTTATGCACAGCCATGCATCAATTATCAACACAAATTATGGTCTTGAATAAGAAGGTAGTAATGATTATAAAGTCTGAATACTATGAGAAAACATTTCAGATGCTAAAAAAAGATTGACTTTAGTGACAATCCTGCTTCTTATATAACATGGGAGAAGATATGCATTATATTGTGATGCATTATGTATCAATATTGGTGTAGTTCCGATTTAGAATTATAGATTAATTGTGTACGGGTCATTATAGTTGAGGACTCAGGAGAAGAATTGCGAGACCCATGATCCCGTGTTTGTAGTTGTTGGGTACGCCTTACATTTTCGGAGGTATTACCAACTAGGCTAACATTTTTTTAGTGTTTAGTAACCACAAAAGCCTCAAGTATATGTTCACATAGTGATACATGAACAATAATTAGTGATGATGGTTTGAATATCTATATTCCATTAACTCCAACCATGCCTATATTGATAGGAGAGGCAATATTGTTACTAATTCTCTGAGTAGGAGGACTCAGATGCAGGTAGTTCAGGAGGCCAGTAGAGAGTGGTATCTTATGTATCCATTTTTTTCTAAAATGGAAATATTGGTGTTGTACCATAATGTACAAACATTACTTTCATCACAATTAGTGACCATTTCATTTTTGGATAATGTGAAGATGAGATAGTTTTCAGATCTAGATGGCCTTTTCCTCTTGGAAAATATTCATGGTGATTACTGACCTCCAAATTGGTCTATTGAGGATGAAAACATTTATCATATATAATAGAATATCTGGATTCCCAAAAATATTATAGATTATTTGATGTGTGGTACTCATTATTCACAGTGGTATGTCCACCCGATTATCTCTATGATGTATCATGATAAGGATGAAGTGTAAAATAATTGGTTTTATCACTAGGAGTTCCAATTAATATTAGGTGAAGGTAGAGAATCAATGAACTATAGTCTTATTAAATCCACTACTAGTGACGAAATTGAAATGGGAGGATGATGTTGTAGACTTTCTCATAGGATTACCATAGTCCCCTAGAGGTAGAAGTGTAGTTTGGGTAGTCATCGATCGATTCACCAATGTATCCCACATCCATCATATATTATAGAATTTCTCAGTCGATGATATGGGAATTTTTTTTAGGTCAAAGAGCTACATGGGGTACCAAGTACTAATATTTTAGATGGGGATGATTGATTTAAATTGAGTTTTTTGAAGGTGTTACTGAAGGATATTGGTACATAGGTGGTTTTGAGCAAGATCTTTCACCCTCATATTGATATCCTGTCAGAACAGACAATACATGTGTTAGAATAAATTCAACCTGCATGATTCCTTCATTTAAATGGTTTTTGAGAGAAGAATATACATCTCATTCAATTATCCTATAATAATATCTTTCAGGAGAAGATGCTTATGGATCCCTATAAGGCCATATATAGTAGGTCATTCCATTCACCCCTATGCAATTGAGAGAAAAAAAAATTAATTGTATTATGTATTTATATCATTCAGGATACTTCAATGTTGGTTCAACGAAATAGGAAAATGATGTATACTAATCAGTATAGAAAAAATAATATGCTGATCACCGTAGATGACATCTAGAGTTCAAGGTCGGGGGTCATGTTTTCTAATGGTTATCACCCAGCCTCAGACATAGACATCAAAAGATGAAAGTAATGTTATCACCACAATTTAATGATAAATTTGAGATTTTGGAGAGACTTGGGATGATATCATATTGGATGCTATTACACTAGAGGTACCATTACACGATGTATTCTACATTTCATAGCATCACAGTTATCATGCCGACCCATCACAACCTTTTGACCCTGAAGATGTTGAGATTTATACTGATGATTCTTTAAGGGAGTATACAATATACATCATTGATTGAATCACAAAGGATTTATAAGGATGTTCTATCCCTTTGTTATGGATTCTATGGAAGTATTACTGGGTACATGATGATACATGGTGGTGAGAGGAATATGTGCATTCTTAGTGTCTAGATACATTCTCATATAGTGTTTCACCACCCATGGATGGTGAACTCAGGAAAAAATTCCTTTATATAGTGAAGACTATAATATCCCTATTTTTTCGATGTACATTTCCTCTTGAATTTGTTCTAGTTATTTTTTTAACCTAGTATCTATGTCCTTTGAGTTTAGAATGGTTAAAACGGTGTCTAAGGATTCTTAAAATCCTATAAACCAAGCCATGAGGAAGTAAAATGGTTATATGGTTTATAGAAATATAACGGGGAAGGATCAATAGTTATCCCTAACTATGTAGGGAAATATAGTGGGGGGAAGCATGGAATACGATTTTCCCTAAACATGCATCAGGGTTAGAACACCCATATAATAACTCTTCTGGTGGAGTGTGGCATGCATGTAGTGGGTTGGGCCGAGAACATTCGTGGTGTGGCACCCAACTATACCTCACTACCCAAATAACATGATTCCACCAATAACTCATTACCCATATAACTTGTGTTCCGACTATGTTTGGATTTGTGGTACCATGTAAGCTGGGCACTCCTTTTAAATGGATGTGGAATAGGTTGGAGTCCTGCCACACTCAAAATTAGTTGGGGGAGTGTGGTGCGCAGGTGGTCTGTTGGTCTTAGAATAATCATGGTGTGGGTCCCACCAATACCTTCTTTCCCATATTACTTGTTTTCTAACCAGGGTTGGATTTATGGTACTGTGTAAGGTGGTCAATCTTTGTAAATGTAACTTGGTCAAGTTAGAGTCTCGCCACACTCAAATTTAGCAGGGGCATGTTGTGTGCCGGTGGTGGGATGGGCCGAGAATGAACATGGTGTGGAGCCCACCTATTCCTCTTTACACATCTAACATGTTTTTTTATCAGGGTTAGCTTAGTGGTACCATGTTTGGTGGAAACTCCCAAGAAATATAATGAGATTTGGTTTGAGTCTTCTAAAACTTGATATTATCTAGGCAGTTTGACCTGTATGTGGTGGGTTGGTCGTAGAATAAGCATGGTTTTGAGAACAACTATAACACATTTACCATATGTAATGTTTTCATACATGTTTTGGCTTATTGGTATTGTGTATGGTGGCCACTTTCTGAAAAATGAACAGGCTCAGGTTCGAGTCTTGACACACTCAAAATTAGCTGGGGGGAAACGGCGTGTAGGTCTTTGGTTGGGCCAAGAATAATTGTGGTGTGGCGCACACCTGTACCTCGTGACCCATATAGCATGTTTATAAGAATCGTGTGGCGCCCACCTATAACTCATTACCCAATAAGTTATATTAATTTGGGGGCTTTCTCGAGTGGTATATGCTCCATGTAATCATGCATTAGTCCCTAGGTCAAATACCGGTGGGTGGAAATTTTTAATGGTAGGTGGTGACATAGGAATGATGCAGTTAGGCTGTGAAGCGGGAAGGACCCAAGAAGGTGGTGACACATGCATGATGCAGGAATGATGATGCACTGGACCTTTCGACTAGTTTGTGTGCCTTTTGTCCATCTAATGAGCATTATGCCCATTGGGCCTTCAGGCCATGTACTGAATAAATAAAGCTTTATGGTGGGATATCCCTTAGGGTGAGGGATATGGAATGTCTTTCCAGACAGTGTGTGTGGTGTGTGTGATTAAAATAATTATACCCCCACTAAATATATATATATATATATATATATATCTGTGTGTGTGTGTGTTGTAGCACTATTACTCCCTATAAAATGATTTCACTCAAAACACTTAAATACTAGTTCTCATTTCCATATATTTAATTTTAATTTTTAAAACATGTATTCTCCATGGATGTTTTTTTCATTCCAATTATAGGTTTAGTATCAATAATGGTGATCCTCATGGGTGAAGATTAAAAAAGGGATTTTAACATTATTAATACATTTTATTTTTGTAATTTTTTTTAAATTTTATTTTATGCACATTTAATAGATGTGATCATACATAGAATGAAATATTTTATCTTATGTATTAAATCATTTTTGGAAACATTGTTTTAATATTCCATAATGCATGATTAATTTGTTATTAATTTCATTCCTATCCTGAAATACAAATTTCCATATCAATATTTTAATTTCATGAATGAATAAGAAAAAGTAATTTTATTTTCATATAATTTAAAAAAATAAAATCTGACACAAATTGTAATGTTTTAGCCCAATTCCTCTCTTTATAAGACATTATAATTTTTTTCAATATATGGTATAATTTCCAAATAGTTAATCTTGGAAAATATTTTAAAAGGTAATCATTATATGAAAAATATTGTGATTTTAAAAAAGAGTTCCACTGAATGGTGGATTAAATTACTTGATATGAAATCAAATGAGATTATATACATAATTTCCCAAACATTATATATTTTATCTTATAATACATGGACATCATGTCAATTAACCTATAGTGTTGTCCTAGACTAAAATGGGAAAAAATTGCGGAATGGAAACTCAAAGGAAAAAATATATTGAAATGAAAACATAATTTTTGTGAATGTGATTATTTTAATAATTCAGAAAGGACATTTGGGATAAATTGGTTGAAATTTATAAAGGTGTAAGATTATTAAAATAAGAAAAAATAGAAGATATAAATAAAAATTTGAAAATTTTATGTTGAATCTGATTGAATACAATATTTCTTTATTTTCACAAATCATTCAAGGTATAAGATCTAATTATTGAATTGAGAAGTATAGAGAGTATTTAGAGTTTGTTATGAAAATATTAAAAAAATATCATTATTTTATAATCTAAAAGAGTCATTTTTATAGGAATTAAATTCAGTAGATCATCCGCATGATTAATTACAAAGAATATTAATTTCATATAAGATTAAAATAAATCTAAAATGAAAGTTGATTAATTCATCCCTATATATGGAATTCATTTCCAACGAGTACCATAATATCCACATATATTAGAATATGTTGATGTGTACCTGAGATGTAAATTGTTTTCACTTATATTAAGTAAATTTATACAATTTAAGGTAATATTTTATTTAAAGATACATATAAAATTCCTTACAATTAGGTTCATTATTCAATTTAATTTTTATTTTGGGGGTGATTACTCTAAACAACTCTACTAAAAGTTTCTTCCAAAGTGAAGAATCTATTGTGGAATCACATAATGAATGTAATTTCATTGAAAAATCATGGAGAGTAGGGAATAAAATAATGATGAAATATATATTTGAAATATTTAGATGGAATTTTAATTAGATACACATGACTGTATAATATTCGTAGTTGAGAATGTGAACTGAAAAGTTGAACATGAAAAATATTTCTAAGGGAGTTGTAATATCAAGGTTATACTTAAAAGAGATATTTAGATGTTTGATTCATAGGGAATGAGTAAAAATAATTTAAGAGTTCCTGAACTATTCTTCACAAAACCATAACCAACTTCAAACTCGAATTAGTCTGTATGATATGATCATTTATCACAAACATTATATATATGAAATGTTCATATAATTAAAAAAAATGCATGTTAATGATTTATGATCATGATAGTGTACTTTTTAATATAACTATTTATTTCTAAAATTCTTATCACACAATAATTTATTTCATTTCGAAGGGGCACATGTATCTAAATCATCAAGATGAGATGTCAAATTGGGATGACATAATCTTGGAATAAATAAATGTAAGAAAATTTAATGTAATTAATGATTATGACTCATAAATAACAAAAATTTCATTACTCAAAGGTTTAGTGTCATAATAATATATTTATACGACTATATTATTACAAAATGTTACATCAAAATCTCCCATTTAATTCCCCCCACATGATTTCCTTAATTTTATATTCTTCTTTATTTGGTTATAGTGAAATTGAGAAATATAAAAAGTGAGTGATCTCTAATTATCAGAAAGGGAAAATCATATCAATGAGTAAGGATAAAATTATATTATATCATAATTATGTATGAAACAATGAACATGGTTGAAATATGAAATAAATGGTATATGATCTTGTAATTAATTAAATTGATAACAAAAAATGAAAAGAAGGTCATAGATTTTTTAAAAGAAATTTATAACTACAAATAACTCTATATGAGAGTATAACATTCACCATACCACAGGAAAGAAAAATCATACGAATATAATGAAGAACCATGGACAAATAACCTTGGAATATGATAAAATAATAAACATAGAAAATCAAAACACATTCATAGGTTGTTTTTAAGACCATCAAAATTTATTAGTTTGATCCTCACTACCTATATTTCTTATATTATTGACTAGGAATCACTACTTATTTCCCAAATTTAATTGAGAATCATGACTCACACCCCATATTAATCTCTTGATATATAATTCATTATCCAATACATTAGATGGAAATATAATTTTGGGACTAACCATCAAGTAATTTGAAATTGTTTGTATGTGTTATTTATAAAATGAATCATATATTAATACTCATGAAACTCTATGAACGGAAATGGGACCACAAAATTTTTATGAGTTTTAATATAATATGAAATTAGGAATTTTATTACATGATACATAACACAAAATCACATAAAATCGAAAAAAAATTGAAAATTGGATTGTGATAAACAGGAAAATTGAAGAGAAGTTATGAAAATAGTTTTCATAAGGCTTTACAATGTTTTTTTCATAAATAGGTTATTCATCCCTTTTAGAATCACCATTATATGTAAAAACATAATTCTAAATAATAATTTTAATATTTAATATCCCAATAATGGAATGTTGAAAATTTTTATTATGGTTAAGGTTAAATAAATATTGACTGAAAGATACCGAATATATAAAAGTAGAAAGAAATAATTTTTTAAATAATATTCATTAATTTTAAATAAACTTATATCGACAAAAACCCAATGAACACACCTTTTTGAAATAATATAAATCGATATATTAATTATCATGGATATATTTATATTTTAAAAAATAAAACATTTTTTGTAATTCTGAATATATACATGGTATAAAGAAAACCAAAATAGAGAGTATGTCACGACCCGTCCTCGGGGCCCGTGCCGTGACTACCCCATGCCCGCCTTCCATAGGCCAGGGGCTGGAGACTAGCACCAAGGCGTAAATCCCGGTAAAGGGAAGGCATTGCCTTTATAAAGTTAACAAGCACCAAAGAGTAAGCAAGCGGAAAAAGTAAAAACTAAGTAAAAACTGGTACAACAGTAAGTGCGGAAAGTAAGTGGCCCAGAATACAAATCCAAACTGAAAGTAAAGTACAACTCGAAAGGGAAAATAACAACTGAAAAGTAAAGCCACAACGTCGAGCCGTCCACTGGAAGTCCCACCTGATGGGTGGGTATAGATAGCCTCCACTGATCCTCGGGTCCAGCTGACCGCTCCGAGTACGTCCCACCCAGTGGTCCACCTCCAGGTACCGTCCTGCTCTGCAAGCCTCCACCACGATCAGCACTGTCCGTCGTCTGCAACCAACACAACGTAGTGCAGGCATAGCCCGTGAAGGGGTGAGTATAAGCTACTCAGTAAGGACCCCAAGAACCCCGAAGGTCTCTCAGAATCCACAAAGGATAAACCACATTGGAAAGATACAATCACGAAATAACATCCGACACTGCTTAGGTATGTGCCCATACATATACCTAAGTCATCAATTCTCACTTGGATCCAACATCCGAGTTCGAGTACAACCCAGTCCACACAGGAAAGAAAAACGTAAATCCACACAAGATAGCACAACACAATCCAAAAAGGAAAGAAAACATAAATCCACACATGATAGAACAACACAATCCACAAAGGAAAGGAAACGTAAATCCACACAGGATAGCACAACACAATCCACAAAGGAGAGTAAACAGGATTCATCTCACACAGGTATACTTCTTCAAATGATAATATAGATGATCACTGATCCATCTAAGTTGTCAGACCCACAAAGGATCGATAGGTACTAACCCCAACAATGACCCAAAAAGGATCTGACCCACAAAGGATCGATAGGTAACTAACCCCCGCAAAGACCCACACAGGATCGGGCCCACACAGGACCTGTAGGCGCTGGACCACATAGGACTGCAGAGCGCTGACCCACATAGGATCGGACCCACACAGGATCGGTAGCACTAACCCACAAAGGATCGCTGAGTGTTGTAGTCGTCGTTGTTGAATTCACTGAGGATCTCCGCACAATCGTCGTCGTCACAGTAGCAGTCGCAGCCAGCTCTAGGGTTCTCGCACACAGCAAGCTCGTTCAGGAGGGTCCACTCCACGAGCTGAGAGTCTGATACATCAACTAACAAATAGTCCAGAGTAGATGTATCAAAAGTTCTGTATCACTAACAGGAACTCAAAGTCGTAGACGGCGCGTCAATCAGACGCCTGGTTTGAGAGTTATTGTCTTTTTCGTCTCAGGGGCCCTGTTGGTTTTTAAGGCAAAACCAACCCGACCGTACTCCACCTTCATCCAAACCTTGGGCGGAGTAAGCCAAAAGATCTATCTCACTTAGAGTAATTCAACAAAGTCGACGGAACATCAATCGGACGTCCGGAGCTCAAGATATGAGTGTTTCCGCTCCGAGGGCCCGGTTGGTTTCGTGTACGAACCAACCCGGCCGAACTCAATGTATTCTGAATCCTTGGGTGCGATATACCTTAACGATCATCTCGATCCAAGGATTGCATCACTGCTGACGACGCATCGTTCGGAGGCCCATAGCTCAAGTTATGATCAAAAGACCGAAAAGGTCCGAAAACGGGGGGTCTGGGCCCGACCCGACCAAGCCCAACCCCACCTGGGTCCGCCCAAACTGGGTCGACCCAACCCGGGTCCGGGTCCCACCCGGTTTGGAGCGACCCGGCCCGGCCAGGGCGGCTCGGCCCAGCCTGGGCGCGACCCTGCCCGGCGGGGCGCTGCCCCCGCGGACTGAGGTGCCGCGGCCCCACCTCGTGCCGCGCTGGGTCAACGGACGCGACTTTTCCACATCCCGTGCATCACCGGACCCGCGTGGTCATGGGTTTTGTCGTCCGCCGACACGGCTTCAGTCGCGGCGGCTCCATCTGGGGGTGCGTCGGGGCGCCGCCAGTGGGTTACGCGGGCCACCGGAGTTTCTCCGGTGGTCCGATTCCACTTCCGTCTGCACCGAAGCTCCTCCCGGGTACCATTCTTCACTGTCAGGCCCTCAAATCGCCATTGCGGCCCCACTTGTCATCGTCCGCCGTTTCGTGCATCAACGAAGAACTGAGGAGGGTTGTCGGTCCGTGTTTGTTTGGTCCGCACCCTCCGCATTATGTGATTACAATCGGGAAAAAGTTCAACACATGAAAACATAACAAGATACTATTTTAATAAATTAAAATTGTACTTTGAGCATGGGCTCTTTGTTTTAGAAGGAATCAACTACGGGAATAAAATATTATCTTCAAACAAAATCCCTACCTCGCCGTAGTCGTCGAGCGTACGTTCTTCGCGGAATTGATCATCGCGGATGAAGAGGATCATCGCGTCACGGAAGAGAGTCGCATCGTCGCGGTATAATGTGTTGCGTTGTCAAACTCCGGGGATAAAGAACATACGGATTTAATTTACACGAATTAAATCCATGTCATGTATAAAATCCCCAAAGGAATTTAAAAGATTTGCAAACTCCTACCTCAAACGGATGTTCGAAGATTTTTCACGGAAGATGGAACGTCGCAGAAGAACGTCGTGGGAGAAGAATCGTCGGCGTCGCGGTACATGGCATCACGTCGTCGATCTCCTAGGGCTCGGCATTCTTCATCGCCCTTTCGTCGAAGGCCGGTGTTCTTCACGTTCTTCGCATTCTTCGCGTTCTTCGTGTTCTTCGCGAAGGAGGATGAAGGACTTAAGGTTCTGTCAAATCCTCTCAATGAACAACACACAAGAAGAAAAGTGTTAGTCTTATTTTATTAATGTTCCAACTAACGTAAAAAGATAAGTTAAGTAACAACCCATAAATTCATAGAATTAATTCAACGAATAAAACCACCCAATTAAAAGGAACGTTTAATAGATTAAGAAATGCCCCAGTTGACTTTCTATTAATAGGGGTTTTTGCGGGTGCATTACTTAGCGGAAAAGAAACGGTGGGGCTCGTGAGGGCCCCACCTCAAAAATATCCTACCAAGAGGGTAGTATATTTTTGGGTTCCACCCTATCCTCTTCAACTCATCTTAAGCAGCTTAAAGTGGCTTTTAAGCGGCTTTAAGTGAAATAAAATAAAGTTGTCATACCACATTATTTTATTTCTTAACTTTAATCCCAAAAATTAAAAACCAAACCCAAGCAAAAGCAACTCCGGAAGAGGCGTTTCTAAGAAAACACCGGCACTGCGATTCCATTGGTTCCCTCGGAATTCGATTCCGATCACCGGTTCAAAAGTTAGAAAAACCCGCTCGTTCGTTCACTGAACGTACCTGAGCCAAACTTTGGGAAATGATTCCAGGCACACCGGGCCTCGGAATCACGTGCCGTCAGAAACTGTGTTCTTGTAAAATTCCAAAGAAAATTAAGAAAAAAAATTCCTTGAAATTTACGGTTCTTTACATCACTCCGACCTCAGGGCTTTACGTCGCTGTAAAGATACATCATAAGCTAGGGAAACAAATGTGGGTACTGAGCATGCATCTGAGCCTCCCGCTCCCACGTTCTCTCCTGGAGGTTCCCGTTCTGTAACCTGATGCACCCTAGAGGAATCAACCATCCACGTAGGACCTTCTCCTGTTGATCCTTGATCTCCACCGGGACCTCCACAACAGTCACCCCATCATCAACTTCTAGCTCCCCATGGTCAATGATATGCATCGGGTCGTGCACGTGTCTCCTAAGCCGAGATACGTGGAAGAGGTCGTGCACCCGGTGCAACTAATGTAGTAGAGCCAGGCGATAAGCCACCTTTCCAACCCTGCTGAGGACCTGGAATGGTCTGATGAAGCGTGGAGACAACTTGCCTCCTCAGCTAAATCTCCGTAATCCACGTCGAGGTGAGACACGCAAGAAGACGTGGTCGCCATCCTCGAACTCTAGTGGCCTCAACCTCCTGTCAGCGTAAGACTTCTTCTGGCTCTGAGCTGTCCTAATCAGCTCCTGGATGACCTGGATCTTCTTTGTCTTGGCCCGGACCATCTCTGTTCCCACTAGTGCTGACTCCCTAGGGTCTGTCTAGCACAAAGGAGATCTGCAAGGTCTGCCGTACAATGCCTCGTATGGTGTCATCCCGATGGTGGAGTGGTAGCTGTTGTTGTATGCAAACTCCACCAAGGTTAGGTGGTCCTCCCAGCTGCGACCAAAGTCAAGGACACATGCGCGGAGCATATCCTTGAGAGTCTTAATGGTCCTATCCGTCTGACCATCCGTTTAAGGGTGAAAGGCGGTGCTTAGACGTAGTTGCGTCCCGAACGCCTCCTGCAACCCCTTCCAAAGCCTGGAAGTAAAGAGAGCATCTCGACTAGAGATGATAGATGATGGAACAACGTGAAGCCGTACAATCTCTTGGACGTAGAGACATCCCAAGCTCTCCGCTGAGCCCTTCTCTCTGATGGGTAAGAAGTGAGACGACTTGGTGAGTCAGTCGACAATCACCCAGATGGATTCATGACCTCTGTAAGTGCGTGGATGTTCAGTCACGAAGTCCATAGATATCCCATCCCACTTCCACTCCGGGACCTCCAAGGGTTGTACCAATCCTGCTGGTACCTGATGATCTGACTTCACCTGCTGGCAGGTGAGGCATCGAGAAACGAACTATGCCACAACCTTTTTGATGTCTGGCCACCATTGCTGTCATCTGAGATCCTGGTACATCTTCTCCACTCCAGGATGTACCGCTAAGGGACAAGTGTCAAACTCTCTCAGCACTTCCTCCCGTAAAGCGACTAGTACCAATTTACGTCCTCTGAAAAGGATGTCGTGCTCTGCTCCAAAGAAGAAGCCATCAGGTGCATGTCCTGATGATAACTGCGCACGTCGCGTCTCACTGTCAGCGTCCCCATGATGTGCCTCTCTGACCCGCTGCAGTAGTGGAGGAGTGACTGTGATAGACTGAAGGAAGGCTGCTCTATATCTATCCACGAAGGATATCTGCAAAGCGGCAAGCTACTTTGTCTCCTCCTAAAGTAGTTGAATTCTCGTCCTCCTGCTGAGAGCATCGGCTACCACGTTCCCCTTCCCAGGAGTATAGACTATCTCAAAGTCATTGTCCTGGAGGAACTCTTGCCATTGCCGATGTGTCAGGTTTAGGTCCTTCTACGAGAATATGTACCTGAGACAATGATGGTCAGAAAAGACTGTAAAGAGCTCTCCTATCAGGTAGTGTCGCAATGTCTTCCGGGCGAAGACCAGTACTGATAACTCCAGGTCATGGGTATCGTAGTGCTATTCATGCGGCCTCAACTGACGTGATCCATAGGCGATCACTGCCCGCTCCTACATCAGGACACATCCGAGTTAGTTCCCTGATGCATCGCAGTAGACTATGTACCCTACTCCCTCCTCAGGAAACTTCAAGATAGGTGCGCTGGTCAATCTCTGTCTCTGCTCCTGGAAGATCTACTGACATCTGTATGACCACACAAAGGGTTTCCCCTTCTTCGTCAAAGCTGAGAGTGGTTCCGCAACTCTGGAGAAGTCTGGCACAAATCTCTGATAGTATCCAGCTAGTCCCAAGAAACTATGCACCTCTGTCACGCTCCTAGGTCGCTCCCAAGCTAGCACTGCCTCGATCTTCATGGGATCCACCGCAACTCCCACCTCAGAAATGACGTGTCCCAAGAAGTGGACCTCGCATATCCAGAATTGACACTTCGAGAGCTTCCCATAAAGATGGTGCTCTCTGAGTGTGTCTAATACAACCCGTAAGTGGTAGGCGTGCTCCTCCTCAGTCGTCGAGTAAATCAAAATGTCGTCGATGAATACTTTGACAAATCTGGCGCGCTGCCTCGCGAAGCACAGCCGCGAAGCACAGCTGCGAAGCACAGCCGCAAAGCGCCAGAGGCGATAATCCTCCGCGAACCCATTTGACGTTCGTGAGCCGCCACGAAGCCCCACAGGCGGTAATCCTCCGCGAACCCGTTTGACGTTCGCGAGCGCGCCGCGAATCACCGGAGGCGGCGCGCGAGCCCTGCTTCGCAGCGCCCCTTCCCTATAAATACTGGACTCCCCCTGAGTCCCGAAGATGGACAATCCGACCTTTCGGATTCTCCTCTCCCGAATCGCGAATCATGCTTTTCCCCGGGAATCATGAGCTCCGCGAGGTATTTCTACTTCGTGAGACGACTCTGCTTTGTCTCGTTTTTAGCCCCTCTTCCGAGAGGGATTCCCTTCGCGAAGCTCAAGGGCGTTCGCGAAGGAAGGGGATTCCCAAGGGAACCCAGGCAACCGCGGAGCACTTGTGCTTCGCGAAACACCCAACCCATACGAGTGATCCCTATGCTAAGGCAGGACCGCTCCACTTCACGAAGCACACTGCTTCGCAGGACCCTGCTTCGCGAGGCACCCTTTCTTCGCGAGGTAGTGCTCCGCAAACACTGTTCCACTTCGCGGAGCACCTCCCACTCACACCAATTCTCCATGCTAAGGCCAAGGCACCCCACTTCGCAAAGTACACTCCTCTGCTTAGAGATTCCTCTTCCCATGCGGCCCTCCAGGTTCACATGATGTGATTTCAAAGTCCCATGGACAATATCACCCGTAGCGTTGCTTCGCCTAATGCTTCTTCGCATAGGCACGCTAACGGCTATTGCTTCTTCGCATAGACACGCTAACGTGGACCCCTCGATGGTTTGTCCCTAGACCCCCTTTACCATGGCCTTACCGGCACCTTCCCTTACCCAAGGACCAGAGGGTACCGGTTATATAAGTCCTAGGGGTGTGGAGTGAACCCACCTCGTCCGAGCTGCAGGACGTTAGACTGCCAAGCACCACGTCCTCAACACATGATGTTAAACTGTGACCCAACCTCGTCTCCCTCACGAAGGGTCCCCCCAGCTTGAACATTCTTTACACCGCTCATCTCCACGGGAATGGAACTCTTCCGCACATGGAATGAAATCCTCCTTGTCGGAGTGGTGTATGTTCGCAGGGGAAGGGTCGCCTCAGAGCGTAAGCCCCTAACCTTTGGTACGGATGATTGCACCCGTGCATCTCCGTACTTCCCCACTACCAAGGTCGGTGGAGGACGTGATAGGGAACGAGGCACCTCCCTATGGGCCTCCATCCTGGAGTAAGTCCCAACACCATGGGCCGCTCAACGCGTAAGCCCCTTTTCACTTCTCACGGACGCACCCTTCGGGACGTGATCGTCAGGTCCTTGCAACCTCTCGTTTCTCACACCGAGCATGACTCACGTGGGCTTAGAGTGAGCACCGACCCTGACCGCCCCATCCGAACTACGTGGTCTTTGATCCATGTCAAGGCATGGTACGTAGGAAGCCTCCATGAGGTTGAATCCCACCCGTCGTTTATTCACGTCAGGGTTCACTATCGTCCCGCATGACGTTAAACTGTATTCTCCGAACTACGGGGTCTTTGATCCTTGTCAAGGAATGGTACTTAGAAAGCCATTATGAGGTTCAAGCCCACCACCCATTGGACCAAGGTCCACATTCACGTCGGTTCGCCGACAAACCCCATTTGAACTACGAGGTCATTGATACATGTCAAGGCATGGTACGTAGGAAGCCTTTATGAGGTTCAAGCCCACCAATAGTGGACCAAGGTCTACTTTCACATCGGTTCACCGACACTCCCACCTGTCGTTTCTTCACGTCGGGACCCATCTTCGTCCCGCATGACATTAAACTGTATTCTCCGAACTATGAGGTCTTTGATCCGTGTCATGGCATGGTACGTAGGAAGCCTTTATGAGGTTCAAGCCCACCACCCATTGGACCAAGGTCCACTTTCACGTCGGTTCGCCGACAAACCCCATTTGAACTACGAGGTATTTGATCCATGTCATGGCATGGTACGTAGGAATCCTTTATGAGGTTCAAGCCCACCAATAGTGGACCAAGGTCTACTTTCACGTCGGTTCACTGACACTCCCACCCGTCGTTTCTTCACGTCGGGACCCATCTTCGTCCGGCATGACGTTAAACTCCATTCCATTTTGAACTACAAGGTCTTTGATCCATGTCAAGGCATGGTACGTAGGAAGCCTCCACGAGGTTCAAGCCCACCAATACTGGACCAAGGTCTACTTTCACGTCGGTTCACCGACAAACCCATTTGAACTACGGGGAATTTGATCCGTGTTAAGGCATGGTACGTAGGAAGCCTCCACGAGTTTCAAGACCACCCATCACCCAATTCACGTTGTGTTCTATCTACGTCCAGCATGACGTTAAACTGCACTCCGGTCCAGTGGTAAGCCATTGCGACCCAACCCCATTTGAACTACGAGGTCTTTGATCCGTGTCAAGGCATGGTACGTAGGAAGCCTTTATGAGGTTCAAGCCCACCAATAGTGGACTCACGAGTCTACATTCACGTCGGGTCACACCCACGTCCAGCATGACTTTAAACCGCACACTCACGTCTAGCACGACGCTAAACTGCAATTCCCCGTCCGACGGTAGGCCGTTGTGACCACCCCGAACTACGAGGTCTTTGATCCATGTAAAGGCATGGTACGTAGGAAGACTTTATGAGGTTCAAGCCCACCAACAGTGGACCAAGGTCTACTTTCACGTCGGTTCACCGACACACCCACCCGTCGTTTCTTCACGTCGGGTCCCATCTTCGTCTGGCATGACGTTAAACTACATTCTGGTCCAGTGGTAAGCCATTGCAACCCAACCCCGTTTGAACTACGAGGTCTTTGATCCATATCAAGGCATGGTACGTAGGAAGCCTTTATGAGGTTCAAGCCCACCAATAGTGGAACAAGGTCTACTTTCACGTCGGTTCACCGACAAAGCCCCATTTGAACTACGAGGTCTTTGATCCATGTTAAGGCAAGGTACGTAGGAATCCTCCCAGAGGTTCAAGCCCAACTCCCATCGGACCAAGGTCCATCTTCACGTCGGTATGCTGACGATGCCCATCGGACCAAGGTCCACCTTCACGTCGGTACGCTGATGACATTCATCGGGCCAAGGTCCAGCTTCACGTTGGTTTACCGGCACCATCCCGATCTACGCAGACTTTGATTCCATGCCACGAGGATACGTAGGAAGCCTCGTCAAGGCTCAATCCCAACTTCACTGTCGCCCCCCTGCGATGGTTCCACTTCACACTCCTTCTACTCCATTCACTGTCTCCCATGGGCTAGCCCCGGTGTCGATATCCCTTCAAGGAGGATCCCTCAATCTGATTTTCCCAGCTAATGCTCTGGTTGGGTTGATCCGTCTCCGCTGGACGTTAAACTCACGGCATACCCTATGTTGAGCACGGGATGCTGAGGAAAACCTCAGATATGTGTCTACGACATGTAATTCCCCGCGCCCGATGTGGGATGCCTCGGGCTTCCACGCCCTCGAGAAGCCTTGTGATCAAGGATAACAGACAGACATGCCAGGTACCCCACCATCCAGACACGCTACTGATGCCTCAACGTGACTACTCCCCTGACCGAAGGTTGCTGCCCTGATTGGATCTTTTGGAATGTCCCGACAGAAGTAGTGTAATTAACCGGTGTCCATAGAATCATGGCACTGGGAAGAGTTTCACGAACTACGTATTAAATCTATAAGGGAGACCCGGACTAGGTGATGAGTTCTGAGGAGGAATTCACAGGAGGAAGAACCGACATCCCATCATCCCGTTTCGATCAAGGAGCAGACATCCCCGAATAAGGAGCGAATGCCGCCCGCCTTTGGAAAGCGGGAATGCGGGGCAACAAAGCCGCACGTCCTCCGCAGACGGATGCGCACGCCCCGGCGAAAAGAGTCGGAAACAGAAATGGTGAACCCGACGTGAAATTCTTCTCCTCAATATGGAGATTAGTAGCGTTCGAGACACCAGTAGATTGACGTGTCACCAGATCCAGATATCTGGTGCCTGGTCCCGCCAAGAAAATAGCGGGCCTGTCGTGAAACTCACCGGAAGTCGGGGTAGTAGAACGTGGGGCACTCCGCTCTGCAGCGTGTTGGCGTGGATCCTTCTCACAGACATGGAGGATGGAAGAACGATGGGGCACTGGCTGTCAATCTTTTTCCGCTCAGTACTGATGAGTTGATCCCTTCGCTTTCCAGGAACCAGGTTGCTTTTTCGGAGATGCGGTCACCATCCGCTCCTCGCTCGCACAGGGGCAGGGGCAACACCACGACGGCCACTCCACATGGCGCCACTACCGCCACGATGGCTGCCACATCACGGAATACGGGACGCCCACGTCCCCTTTCCCCATCAGAGATCATCCAACGAAGGGTGATCAACAGCCTCGTGCGCAGGTATGAGGAAGAAGGGGTCATCCCAACCCGGGATATGGCCCGCCTGGACCTGGAGGCCTCCAGGCCCCGCCATCAACACCACCCTAACAGGCCGCACAGGGAGCCCCTTCTCCCCACCCCGACATTCAACCGTTTCGGGAGCCTATCCCCGGAACGCCTTGACGACACTTCGCCTTATGTCGAAGAGGCAGGCGCTATCCGTCTCAGTCCGCTCAGGGCCCGACCCGAGGCCCCCAGGCGAGAGCTCCCGTCCGGCCGCGTCAGTGCCGCCGTCCGGCCCCGCAGGAAGAGCAGGAAGACTACGTCCCTACACCACCTGCACCGGCTCACCTGACCCGACGTCAGCGCCGGGCCCGGGCTGAGGACGCTCGCTCAGGCGCATCCACGTCGACAGCTACATTGGCCCGATCCACCGCCGACGTACGTTATAAAGCCCCCACGTACATTGACCAGGGGCACCCCTTCGCCCAACCAAGATTGAGACCCCAACCGCCCCATGGGCAGGCTGGGTTGACTCTCCGGGTTGCAGGCCCCAGTGGTGATCGCCGCGAGCTAGCCCACGGTGATTCCACCCCGTACGGAGGTCCTCCCCGTACCACTACTCCACAGAGAGTGGGCCTTCCCCGCTCCGAGGTTCGTCATGGAGGCATGCCTCGTGCTGCCCCCATACTTCAGGAAGACCTGCCCCGCGGCAGTGGCGCTCAGCGCAGAAACATTTCCCGCGCCCGCTGTACAGGGTATGAAGTTCATCCTTCTGAAGGCATCGTCCATCCTGTCCTCCTCCAACGTGGGGGGCCTCCCTACGTCCTCTCTGCAACCGGCGAAGGTCCTCCTCGCCCTAGAAACTCGAGGAGTGAAGGTCGGCCTCTCTTCACTCGCATCGACCATGCAGGTCTTCCCCATGCTCCTGCCAGTTCCAACAGAGGCCCCGCCCACTTGGGTACTGTTCATGGAGGTCCTCCCCATGTACCCTTTGACATTTGCCCTAGTGCCCCTCGCACCCCGGCTGTCTCGAGTGGGGGCCCTCTCCGCCACGGCGCCAGCGCCGCCCCAAGGCTGCCTGATAGGGGTCAACCCTGTCCCGAAGAGCCACCCAGGGGCAAAAGAGCGGGTCGTCACCGCCATAAGAAAAATCCTGGGAAGGCCCAGGTGGAGATCAAACCTGCCCGCTTCTCCGATTCGGAAGCGTAATGCGATTCAGCGATGGAACCTTCTCCCAGCTCCTCCGTATCAAGGACTGGGGCAGGAACCAGATGCATCAGCCTCGTTCTCCCAGAATTTGAGGCCCACCGGATTCCCGTCTCTCTCCGCAGGTACATTCAGGAGGAAGAAATCCTGGGAATTCCGCAGGTCTCGGCCACGCAATCATCGCACATGTCACCAGAAGCTGTGATTATCAGCCCGTCGTATCGTGACATCGTGGCCAGGTCACCTCACTCTTCGGAGGATGGCCCAGAATTCGGCGGCCAGTCAGCTCGTTTGCCGTATTCTCCACCGCCGATCTTATTATCCCAAAGGTCCGCCTCGGTACCGCTTCCGGTTCCTCAGCCGCCCCCGGTTGACGAGTGGGGCAACACAGGGCCAGACCCTGAGTCCGAGCCTAGGAGCTTCTGGAGTATCCTTGCAGCGGATTACTTCCCGGAGAAGTTCTGGCCGACGGCGGCACTGAATTTCCGCGTACCAGAGTCTCTTACCCCTGAAAACGTGGGGTGCCTTTGTCGAACCCTGTGGGCGACACACTTCCGCCTTCGTTTTGAATGGGTGGTGTACCCTAGAAGTCGTGAGCACTTCGAAAAAATCGGCGAGCAATGCCGCCTGATCGATGCAGCCGCACTTCTTGCAGCCCAGCACCCTGAGTCGCCAGGCCACCAGAGCGCCCTTCAATGAAAATGCGTTCAGAGTCTTAAATCACTCCGCAGAATCATCAGGGGAGCCACCCCCCATGTGCAAGTCCGTGGTTGGGGACGCTATTCCGCTCTCCTCTTCAACCCTATCCGACGACAGCACGATTCATTATGCGACATTGAGGATATGCCCTCAAGAGGGGTCACAGTCCACATGGCTAAAGTTGTGGATAAGGAAGATGAGCTTGAGTTCCTTGATGGAGACTTACCATCCGAGGGCATACCGCCGCTTCTCGACCCGTCAGGGAGAGTTACCCGTCATCAGAGGAACCTGCTAGGCCTCCCCGTACCCACTGAGTCGCTGACACTCGGTCGAAGCACTGGCAAGGGTAAGGAGCACGTCGGAATAGTCAAGCACTCCGACCCATCCGCCTCTGTGCAGAAAACGGACTAAGATCATGAGAAGGCCACGTTACGCCAACAGCTTGTTGAGCAGAAGAGGCTGGTTGACGAACTCTTGGATGAACGTGCCGGAGAGAGACGACCCGACTATGGTAATCCCAGGCCGGGGCAGCATGGGCAGGAACAACTTCCCCCCCGGCGAGATGCCTCCGGGCAACCCTGATCATGCTACTGCCGCGGACAGGGCGGAAGCCGGAACATACGGCAAGAGGGCGCAATACGTCTCGCCAAACCCCCCTGAGCGACGGGGCAATCTGAAGAATCCAACCCGGGTTCCCCCAGTCGCCCAGCAGGTCGTCCAGCCAGTCGACCCGCGAGCAGCCGAAGCCGTCTACCGTGTTGAAGAACCTGGCAATGCGCTTGTGGTTAGGGATCCCCGTCAAGACAGGGACCCCCACCCGGAGGACCTTATTGTGGCACTCACAGCCCGCCTTGAGGCGTTGGAAACACGGCAGGTGGTGGTCCCACCGGATGGCAAGCCTTATCCCGCGTGGATAGATGATATGCCCGCGCCTCCGGGTTTTGGGAACCCCACTTTCTCTCCTTTTAACGGGACAGGGGACCCACCCCAGCACTTGGCTCATTTCTCTTCCAGGTGTGGCCCCATGCTGGGGACCCCGGCTCAGCAAGAAGCCGCCAAGCTCCGATGTTTCGTATAGACATTGGAAGGTCCGGCATTCGTCTGGTACAGCCAGCTCCCTATCGGATCGGTGACCGGTTGGGAGGATCTTCGCCGACAGTTCTTATTCCAGTTCAGCTCCACCACGCGAAAGACCAGAATTGCGGACCTCTTCAAGTGCAAACAGAGGCCTGATGAGCGGGTTGCAGACTTCATCGCCCAGTGGAAAGGACTTACGTATTCCCTCGATATGCCACTGACTCAGGAGAAATTACTGACTATGTGTGTGGTGAACGTCAAGACAGAGCTGGTACCCTCCTTGATTACCCAGAACTACCCTGGAGGGTTCAGAGATTTCTCGGATAAGGCCCAGCGCCTCGAGGAAGCCCTGCAACAGGCTAGTCAGGCACGTTTGCTGCCCCCTATGATCCCAGCCAGGAGGGCCGCCAGGGCTGAACCCGCCGCAGTGGCTCAAATAGAAGCCCCGAGGCGGCTGGAATTGCTGCCGGCGGCACCACCCCCGCAACCCCGCAGAGGTCCTCCACCTCAAGCACAGGCTCCTGCCCAGCAGCGACCGCCTCAGAACCGACAGGTTCCCCCGTGCAATGTGCCACCGCCACCTAGGCGAGACAACCAGGCGCCGCCTCCTCGGCAGGCCCCTTCGGTCCCTCGACAGGACCAGGCCCCCAGGGCCCCCTATTCGGAAAGAAGGTACCAGACCTATTCGTTCAACGAAAATCAGGTCCCTGGCTACTTCTGAAGTGCTCTAGAGCAAGGGATTGTGCGTCTTCCTGAATGCAGAAGGCCGGCAGAGGCGCATCTCACCGATCACCCCAACTACTGCCCTTATCATTGGATCCTGGGGGACACCCTCAAGCGATGATATGTGTTTAAAGACTGGATTCAGGACTAGGTCAACAACACCATAGTCAAGTTGGGCCCAGCGCCAGCGCAAGTGGCCGGCGTCTTTGCGGGATCAGAAATCGGCAGCGACGACGAAGGTGAGTGGCAGCAGGTCCCTAGCCGCGGGTCCCAGAAATACGACAAATGGATGGCTCGAAAAACCGTCGTCCGTGCCCTGGGTATCATCCGGGCACGCCTAAAGCAGTCGGAACCTTCAGAAGAAGTAGCCGGTGCCTCAGCATCGTCTTCACAGTCGACCTCTGCCGAAAAGGGCAAGCAGCGGCGACGCAAGAAGAAGCAACGTGCACCGCCAGTGCCGTCGTCATCCCGCACTCTCGACGACTTTATGCCTCCCGAAATGGGCATTCCTCCCAGAATCCGCCCAGTGGTGGATGACTCTTCGAGTGACAGTCAAGGGTACGCTTCGGTTAACACCGTGGAGCTGGTAAATCCTTATATGACCCCAGACGAGGGGGAACCCCAGGCATGCCTCTCCAACGTTTCCAGCCGACGTCAACGTCGGTAGAATCGCAATCACGCCGGTCATCGAGGTACGTCAGTGGGCACTTGTGACCAAGCCGTGCACGCTACTGAGACCAGGCAGCAGGCTCAGCACAGATCTCAGCACGCGCAGACCCATCTGGCACCCTCGGCTCTACCTCCACCGTTGTTCGTGCTGCTGGATCGGGGGGAGCCGCCTCGTTCGTATCACAACCAGTCTTGCCCGGCTACAGGCCAGCCTCCGCTGTCCGATCCTAGTCTAGCGACTACTCATCAGGCTCCTACTGGTAGGCAGCAAGATGTACCAAGTACTAGTTACTCGCCGGTTCAGCCAGCCGGACCCGCTGTGCATCCAAATGTCGAACGACCTCCTGTAAGCAGAGGTTCGCGTTTGGCACGAAAGTACGATGTTCTGAAGCATCTGGCCGACACCCCGGTGAGGATTTCCATCCTCTAGGCCCGTCGCCTGTCATCTGAAATGCGCGAGGCACTTGCCGAGGCTCTAAGGAGCCCCCTCCAGTTCGAGATGGAAGTGGAAGCTGCGGAAGCCTTCCATACCGAGACGATTGAAAACGCCGAATGTCAGGCGATTATCTCGTTCTCCGGCGAAGATGAGGACCCCCTTATACAGGGGCACATTCGCCCACTGTATATCACTGGCCACTTCAACGGTGTGGAAGTCCGTCGTTGCCTTGTTGACACGGGTTCTGGAATCAACCTAATTCCGACCCGGACGCTGCGAAAGATGGGTCTGTCCGAAGGTGATTTAACTCCCTCTGACCTCAGGATCCAGGGGTACGACATGACAGAGCAAACCCCAGTCGGCAAGATCCGCCTGAAGAATCAGTTCGGTGGCTTAATTTCCAGCACCGAGTTAATGGTTGTTTCTCAGGACACCGCCTACAACGCATTGATGGGTAGGCCATGGCTCCATCTGCATGCAGCGGTCCCCTCATCGTATCACCAGTGCCTTAAGTACTCGCTCAACGGTCGAGTAGGCGTGCTCCAAGGAGACGCGTCCCCTTTCACTTCTTGTGAGGCCCGCTATCTGGATGCGGGTTATTACAAAAGTAAGGACAAGCAAATCCTGGTAAGCGATGATGAGCCTGCCCCGATCACAAGTGATCCCTGGGCAAGCATGGACTATGCCTACATCCTCCCGATCCACCGGTTGGAGGCCACGACCCCCGACATGGGACAATGTTTCGTTTTTTCGGGTACGCAAGGAAGTCATGTTACCGTGTCCAAGCGACGGCAGAAAATCACCTCATAATCCTACATCAACCAGGCTTGGGTCATCCCGGAACCTCCTACCCCTGTACGGTTCCGGGACGTCAAGCTGATGACAACGGCGGTGCGCCATACGTGTCTCTTCCGTCGGGCTGGAATTAACCGACTCAGGCCGACGCATCACCACTGCTTTGATATCATCAAACGTGGCCCCTTAGGCCGAAGGCCAGATGCGATAGGATCAAATGCATTCATTGCTATGGTCTCAACGACAAGTGAGTCTCTTGATGTGATGACCGCTGCTGCCCAAGCCGGCACCAGCTGCCCCTCGGGTTTCGAGAGCCCAGAAGTATCTCCCATCGCAGGAAGTCCCCCCACGGCTGGGGAGGAAGACTTGGAGGATTCTCCCCCAGCCTTTAAAGAAGGCGTCTCTACCACGGTTGATGAACTGGTACAGGTGAACCTTGGTAGCGAGGCAGATCCAAGACCCACATTGATCAGTGCGGCCATGTCTCTCGAGGAGTGGCAGCAATACGTAGACTTCCTCAAACAGCACCGCGATGTGTTTGCCTGGAGTTATGATGAAATTCCAGGGCTGGATCCCCAAGTGGCTTTCCACCGTTTGGGCCTCCCAGCAAAACATTGTGGGTTCAAGCAGCCTCCCAGGAAGATGCACCCTTCCCATGGCACTATGGTTGAGGCCGAAGTTGATAAGCTAATCAAAGCCAACTTCGTCAAGGAGGTCCAGTACCCCAAGTGGCTTGCCAACATTGTGCCAGTCAGGAAGAAGAATGGGCAGATCAGAGTCTGTATCGACTTCCGCGATCTTAATCGCCACTGCCCAAAGGATGACTTTCCACTCCCGGTGACGGAGCTGTTGATTGACGCCACGGCCGGATTCCAAGCCCTCTCTTTCATGGATGGGTATTCCGGGTATAACCAGATCCGGATGGCCCCCGAAGACGAGGAGTCCATTGCCTTCAGGGCTCCCCAGGGTATCTTTTTCTACCAGGTAATGCCATTCGTTTTGAAGAATGCAGGTGCCACTTATCAGAGGGCCATGCATCGCATATTCAAACCGATCCTCGAGACATTGGTGGAATGCTACGTGGATGACCTTGTAGTCAAATCATGCCAGCGCCAGGACCATCTCAAAGACCTTGAGAAAGTGTTCGGTTTCCACTGTTCCTGTCACCTGAAGATGAACCCGCTGAAGTGTGCCTTCGGAGTCACCTCCGGGAAGTTTCTAGGCTTTGTTGTCAGATACCGAGGTATCCAGATCGACCCGGAGAAGATCAAGGCCATCAGCCAAATGCCTCCCCCGAGCAACATTCGGGAGCTCCGAGGCTTCAAGGCCACTGAGCCTATATACTCCGATTCATTGCGAATTTGGCTGGCAAGTGTAAGCCCTTTTCCCGGATCATGAAGAAAGGCGCTGCCTACGAATGGGATGAGGAGTGTCGGGCCGCCTTCGAGGAAATCAAGCAGTATCTGCTCCAACCTCCGGTCTTGATGCCACCCGTCTCCGGAAATCCGATGGACCTTTACGTGACCGCCCTGGAGAGATCCCTCGGTGCGCTGCTCGCCCAGAAGAATAACGAGGGCACTGAGAATAGTCTCTACTATCTCAGCCTCATGCTTCTCGATACGGAGGTCAGATACTCCCCTATCGAAAAGAGCTGCCTTGCGCTCGTCTTCGCTGGGCAGAAGTTGCGGCACTACCTGCAACACCACGAGGTACAATTGATCTCTCGGGTAGATCCGCTGAAGTACATCCTGAACCGCCCCATGCTGACTGGCCGACTAGCACGGTGGTCGGTGATTCTCCAGCAGTTTGATATCAGGTTTATACCTCAAAAGGCCATTAAGGGACAGGCATTGGCAGACTTTTTAGCTGCTCATCCAACCTCCGCGGATCAATCCCTGGACCTGGATTTCCCCGAAGAGACGATCCTCTCAGTCGATCATGCTGTCCCATGTTGGAAAATGCATTTCGACGGCGCCTCCCGGAGCCCCACCGGTAGAAGGCTCAACGACCCCAAGCTCAACAGAGTGGGTCTGGGTATTGTTTTCATTACCCCGGCGCGAGCCGTCCTGTCGTACTCGTTCTTGTTGTCAGAAGGTTGTACAAACAACGAGGCAGAGTACCAGGCTCTCATCACCGGCCTCGAGTTAGCCTTTGAGATCCATGTTGCCCATCTACATGTGAAGGGAGATTCCGAGCTGGTAATCAGACAGGTTAATGGTGACTACGTCGTCAGGAAGCCAGAGCTTGCACCGTTACTGGAGTACACCGTCCTCCTAATGGCCCAGTTCTCTCCTCGGCCAGAGGTTACCCATGTCCCATGATCACAGAACGGACAAGCGGACGCCCTGGCTGGCTTAGCCGCGTCGCTCGCAGAACCCGAGCAAGATGATTTGGTCATACACGTGGCCCACCGGAGAGTCATTGCTCCCGTCACCCAAGAGGACCATGATAGCCTGCGGGTAAGTCATCTCACCGCCGGACCCTCCATATCGGGAGTCCCGGGTTCGTCTGACGCAGTGGTTGAAACTACCCCCGACTGGAGAGCACCTCTTGTCGAGTATCTCCAAAATGGTCAGCTCCCGGACGACCGGGCCGAACACGAGCGAATACGACGCTGCGCACTGCAATTTACCCTCCAGAGCAGCCCCAGTCTTGAGCAGACCCTCTATAAACGGAGTTTCGATGGTGTCCTCCTCCATTGCATCCAAGGAGTAGAGATACCTAATGTTATTCAAGAGGTTAACGCCGGTTCCTGTGGCGCCCATCAAGCTGGGTCGAAGCTGTCCCAGCAAATCTGGAGGTTAGGGTACTTCTGGCCCTCCATGATCCACGATTGTATTAGATACGCCAAGAGATGCCACGCGTGCCAAGTACACGCCAACTTATTGCATCGGCCGTCAGAACCCCTCCACCCCACCAAGTACTCTTGGCCATTTGTGGTATGGGGACTTGATGTAGTGGGACCGTATCCGCCGACAACAGTCCGCCAGTGCAGGTTCTTCCTGACTGCTACAGATTTCTTCTCCAAGTGGGCAGAAGTAGTTCCGCTCAAAGTGGTCAAGGCCCATTCCATCGTTGACTTTGTGAGCTCCAACATTATCCACTGGTTTGGAGTCCCTCACGCTGTCCTCACCGATAACGGCACCAACTTCCGAGCAGCTGAATTGAAGAAATTGTACGCTAAGTACGACATCCGGTCGAACCATACCTCCCGCTACCACGCGCAGGCGAATGGACAGATCGAGGTGTTCAACAAGACCCTCTCTAACATTCCGTAGAAGATGGTTGGTCAGAACAATAAGTGTTGGCCGGACAAGCTCCCCAACGCCCTCTGGTCTTACCGGACGACGACTCGCAACTCTACCCAGGTGACCCCATATTCCCTGGTGTATGGAGCTGAAGCCGTCCTACCCATTGAGATCCAGCTGCCGTCGCTGCGCACTGCAGTTTATGATCACCAGACATCAGATGAGGTAGCCGAGATCCGTCTAGATGAGTTGGAAGCACTAGACGAGAACCGGCTCCGTGCCCTGCACAATCTGGAAAGGCATCAGGACAAGATAGCGAGAGCCTTTGACACGAAGGTTCGTCTCCGCTCTTTTCTGCAGGGTGACCTGGTATTATCCCTTCGAGCGCCAATGATTCCCGGTAGGAAACCGCCCAAGTTAGAACCCAAATTGGAAGGGCCTTATATCATCCATAAGGTTTACCCCAATGGAGCATACTCTTTGGTGACCATGTATGGAGAGCGTATGACCCCTCCTACCAATGCCAAATTCCTCAAGCGATACATCACCTAGGGAAAAAGTGGTCCTGCACGACCCTAAACTGCGAGAAGGTCCAGCACGACCCTAAACTACGAAAGGTCCCACACGACCCTAAAACTGCATCACCGTCCTTACTGAAAGACGTTAAAACTGGAAGCCAGTCAGGCCTCCTTGACTGATACCTGACTTTAGGCCCCCTGGCCTTCTCGGACCTCTCCGCCCAATCTCTTACCAGGGGCGTACGGTGTGGTGTAGGACTACGTCCTCATTCACACCGGGATCATGTACCATGTCGTACGCCCCCCCCCCTCTACGAGGCTCGGCCTCAGGCCCCTTGGCCTCCTCGGGCCCTCGGCCCCGTCCTTACTGCAAGACGTTAAACTGCAATCCAGTCAGGCCCCTTGGCCTCCTCGGGGCCCCGGCCCCGTCCTTACTGCAAGACGTTAAACTGCAAGCCAGTCAGGTCTCCTTGACCGCGGTTTGGCCCCTAGGCCCCCCCCTTCTTTTTTCTTCCCGAATTACCCTCTTGCGGGGTTGTACGGTATGGTGTAGGACTACGTCCTCATTCATGTCAGATTACATGTCGTACCGTACATATCCCCAAATGAGTTGCTTCCCATCGTCCTGCATGACGTTAAAATGCACTTCAAGAACTACGTATGGCTTGATTCTCATCCTTATGAGATACGTAGGAACGCCCGGAAATTTCGTCCGTTGGCCCAGCCCAAAAGCTAAAATCTTCCCCTCGGGTCAAGACATGGCAGGGTGCACACTTTTTCCCTGACCCACGTCGAGCAAGCCTCGACCCGGCTGCACATTCCCCCTGGAGGTGTTTGCCCCTTTCGTGGATGGATGCAACTAAGCTTCACCCACTCCTTGACTGGGATTCTTTCATCATCTTTCACACCCGGAGGGACCCCCGATAACGGCCTGGATACAATTCCCAAGGGCCCTCCTACCGATACGGGCCGACGCCCCCGAGGGATTTCAAGCAACAAATCGATACAAGTCTCGCGTTATGAATTTGGTCAGCGGTCGACGCTCATTTGTTGCCCCCATGCGGGTCACCATAGGAACGCTGTGTTTCGAATATGGTCAACAGTGTCCTGGATTTTCAGGTCCATCCCGAGATGTCCCAGGCATCAAGAGCAGTGATTCATTCTTCCCCATCCCGAGGCGACGAACTTCCCCCAGGTGGTGCCAGCGATCGGGCCCACGGCCTCGATTCCTCATAGGAATGTATGGTGTGGTGTAGGACTATGTCCTCATTCACATCGGGATCATGTACCATGCCGTACGACCCCCCTTGCGGGGCCCAACCTCAGGCCCCTTGGCCTTTTCGGGTCCCCGACCCTCGTCCTCATGTAAGACATTAAACTACAAACCAGTCAGGCCTTCCTGACTGATGCCTGATCTTAGGCCCCCTGGGCCTTCTCCACAATTTCTCACCTGGAATGTACGGTGTGATGTGGGACCTTGTCCTCATTCACGTCGGGATCATGTACCATGCCATACGACTCCCCTTACGAGGCCCAGCCTCAGGCCCCTTGGCCTCCTTGGGTCCCCGACCCTCGTCCTCATGTAAGACGTTAAACTGCAAACCAGTCAGGCCTTTCTGACTGATAAATTCCCCTTCTCTCTGGGCCACGGCCCTGGATTCCTCGTAAGGATGTACAGGTGTGATGTGGGACCTTGTCCTCGTTCACATCGGGATCATGTACCATGCCGTACGACTCCCCTTACGAGGCCCAGCCTCAGGCCCCTTGGCCTTCTCGGGTCCCCGAACCTCGTCCTCATGTAAGACGTTAAACTACAAACCAGTCAGGCCTCCCTGACTGATGCCTGACCTTAGCCCTCTTGGATTTTCCGGGCCACGGCCCAGGCCCCCTCTTACCCAGGGTGTATGGTGTGGTGTAGGACCACGTCCTCATTCACGTCGGCTTCTTCGCCATACCGCACACCTCCCTTGTTTCAGAGTATATTACTCCCCCCCCTCGTCCTGCATGACATTAAACTGCACTTCAATAACTACGTGTGGCTTGATTCCCATCCTAATGGGATATGTAGGACCACCTGGATGTCCAAGATTCGGGTCCAGCCCCATCTCTCGGGAATCCTCATCCCATCTTGGCCCCTTGGCCCATCCTTACTCCATGAGGGGATAATATGGTGCGGTGTGGGATTATGTCCTCATTCACGACGGTCTCGTGATGACCACGCCATGCTCCCACCCCCTACTGAGTTGTTTCGTCAATCCCTCTTTTTCGGCGGTTTACCAATGTGCTTAAGAGTACTCTGGATTATTACCTGGAATGCCAAGCTTTACTCGGACACATCCGCACTCGCTTTCCAGGCTTTGCGTATCCTCGCATCAGGGCTTTCATCATCTTTCACACCCGGAGGGACCCCCAAGAACGGCCTGGATACAATGCCCAAGGGCTCTCCTACCGATACGGGCCAACGCCCCCGAGGGTTTCGGACAACAAATCGATAAAATCCCGCGTTGCGAATATGGTCAGCGGTCGATGCTCGTTTGTTGTTCCCACCTCAGGCTAACGCGATATGGACGCTGTGTTTCCACCATGGTTAATAGCTTTCCTCTATTTCCACGCTAACCCATTAAGCCCAAATGCCGGGTACACAATTCACACCCTTCATCACTTCATCATGTCCAAGTAGAGTCTCGGGGCTCTTGGTACTTTTCCCCCATGCACATCTGCGCGTTGGAGGAACAAGCTACGTCAAAAGTGTCTTTCGGAACTCTCTGCTGACTCCCCTTTGATGGATGCCCCAAGTATTGCAATGGGGATACCACCCTTGTTTCCCACACCGAGTTTATCTCACGTGGGCTTAGGGATTGGGTTAACATCTATGCTTACTCAGGAGTTGTCACCATCCACGGTCCGAGCTCTAAGACCATAAACTAAGACTCTCATCTGGAACTACGTTCAAGACCCCTTGTCTTCGGACCCAGCTTGAGTTCAGCAAATTTACCTCTCTAATCCTGCCTTCAGGACCCTGATCACAGGGCTGCGCGGCGCAGTGTAGGACTACGTCCTCATTCACTTCGGGTTTGCAACAACTGCACCACGCACGCCCCCATTCTGAGGTTCAATCCTCCTAATCCATGTCCTACATGACGTTAAAAGGCACCCTTCAGAACTACGTGTGGCTTGATTCCCATCCTAATGGGATACGTAGGACCACCTGGATGTTTAAGATTCGGGTCCAGCCCCACCTCCTGGTGATCTCCTGATCTCCTAGTCACCTAGGCCACTTGGTTTATCCCTCTCCATAAGGGGGATGTGTGGGTATGATACAAGGTTTTGGGCACCGTGCCCCCTTCCCCCGGGGACCTTCCATCTCTCGATCACCTCCAAGGTTGAGTCCCTTGACTCCCTGCAGTGGTTCACCCATGTATTAAGAGAACGCTAGTCTAGGACCAAGAGTGTCAGATTCAACTTGATCAAGTTCCTTCCACTTGTCAAGCTTCGTGTTCCCCTCTATTCGGACTTCCATCATCTTTCACACCCGGAGGGACCCCAAAGAATGGCCTGGATACTACACCTAAGGGCTCTCCTACCGATACGGGCCAACTCCCCCAGGGTTTCGGACAACAAATCGATAAAATCCCGCGTTGCGAATATGGTCAGCGGTCGATGCTCGTTTTGATTAGTCCTCATTTCAGGCTAACGCGACAGGATGTTGTGTTGCGAACATGGTCAGCAGTGATCCTCTATCTTCACGCCAGCCCCTTCAGTCCTTGAATGTTGGTTGCATGATTCACATCATTTTCCACCCCATCATGTCCAGGTGGAATCTCGACACTTTTGGCGCTATCCTTCAGTGCACCTTTGCATGCTAGGGGGACAAAGCTGCAATCTGGCGTCCTTTGGGACTCCCATGGTCCGAGCTCTAAGACCATAAACTAAGACCCATTCGGGACTACGTTCAAATTCCCATCCTCATGGGATACGTAGGACCGCCCAGACGCCCTGTCTCCGGGTGCAACCCATTCAGGAAGCCAGTCTCTCTCCCTATTTCACCTCTGTGTAGGCCCCTCGGCCTAAGGTTTCCCTCTCCGGATGGCGTACAATCTGATGTGGGATCATGTCTCCGTCAATTGTGTTTTATAACACTGCACACATTTCCCGCCTAGCATCGTCTCTGCTACGTCTGCGCTGCATGATGATAAAATGCATGCTTGGTCCTATCATACGACCCTAAACTGTGACATTATCGTCCTGGCCGCACGACGAAAAACGACACCGCATTGTGGTGACCTCGCTGTAGAGGACATCACGTTGGGTATTGGTCACGTGCCATGCCATTTGTCAACGCCCATCACGGCTTGATTCTTGTGGCGACATCACGACCTACTGTTCTAGGCCTGTCGCTTCACAAAAAAAAACCATTCACCTTAAAGAACAAACAAGACACATCAAATTCCGCTTCTTTTAGTGGAAGGGCCACATCTGCACTCCCCTTTTCCCCTAGAACTAGTATCCTACCATGTAACTTCCATAACTACGTATGGCTTCATTCTCATCCTTATGAGATACGTAGGAGCGCCCGGGTACTTCCCCGCGGGCCTAGCCTAACCCTGGTGTTCGGTCCCTCGACCCGAGCATTTCCCCAGAGAACACATGGTAAGTAGGACTATGTCCTCATTCATGTCAGATTTTGATGTCATGCGTCCCCTGATCCCTTTTCCCATCCATGGTCCGAATCCTATGACCCTAAACTAAGATCACCCCAAGGGAAAGGAATCTTCTCCCTCTCTCTAATACGTTTCGTTGCCGTATTCAGATGTGTTTTGACAAAGAGCCCGAAGCGTGGGATTTTCACAGGAACATTCCCCTCATCCCATGACCAAGCTTCATGAGCTCGCTATTTGGATCCTCATCCTCTTCCACATCCAAAAGGACCCTCGGACGATGTGGATACTAAGCTTAAGGGATCTCCATGAATGCTGGACCTAAGGGCCCTTCAATCGTTTCAGGCCAACGTCCCTATGGATATCTGACAACATTTGTGACATGGTCCCGTGTTTCGAACATGGTCAACGGTCGACCCTCATTTGTTTGTCCCCATTCTAGGCTAACGCAACAGGATGCTGTGTTGCGAACATGGTCAGCAGTAGTCCTCCATCGTCACGCCACCATCATTGTGATCTGAATCTCGAGCACCATGATTCACACATTTCCACTTCCTCATGTTCAAGTGGAATTCCGTCATACTCGGATCTTTCTCTTCGCGCATCTAGGTGTGCTAAATGATTGTGTTAGTGTCATTGGGCTGGTAGTCACCGAGTGTCCCTTTGTCCTAACATGACCCCTTTGTGTCGGGAAATTCCCACCACTGCTGCTTGTTTCCCACACCGAGTACGACTCACGTGGGCTTAGTAGTTTTGGCAGGATGTGTACCAACACGGTTAGGCCCCTCCCCGTCCCACATGACGTTAAACTGCGCTTCCAGAACTACGTGTGGATTGATTCCCATCATCACGTGGGATACGTAGAGACACCCAGGCATTTCGCCTAGGGTTCAGCCCCTGGAATCACGAAATCTTGTTCCTCCCCATTTCCAGCCCTCACCAGAGATGCCCTATCTGGAAGAAAGAATGATTCGTGATCAGGCCGATGCGCCCATCTGGCGTACTCCCACCACGGTGGTGCAACTACCAAAGTGTTGTATTCTGTTTAAACAAACCACCACTCCATGTTCCACGCTTTGCGTGCCCCTTATTCAGACCCTCGTCCTCTTTCATGTCTGAAGGGACCCCCTAACGGTCTGGTTTCATGCCGCATCGGCTCACCTACCGTCCTGGGCCAACATTCCGGAAGACTGGTCATGTTTGGAGGGACCCCCAATAACGGCTTGGATACTACGCCCAAGGGCTCTTCTACCGTTACGGGTCAATGTCCTGAAGGATTGATCGACAACAAATTGATAAAATCCCGCGTTGCGAATATGGTCAGCGGTCGATGCTCATTTGTTGTCCCCATTTCAGGCTAACGCAGTAAGGATACCGTTTGTCCGCCACGGTTAACGGTTGTCCTTTATTGTCACTCCATCCCCACAGTGTTCCGAATTTGGGTATCGTGATTCACACTTCCCATTTTCATCTGTTTGAACCGATTTCAGCGCCCCTGGCGTCACCCCGTTCGTGCATAAGAGCACTTTGAAGAAATGGTAATTTGGCTATCCTGGAAGTTCCTCCTCCGATCAAGCCTTCCCCATCTTTCGGGAATCTGGACTGGCTTGAGGAATTGTCGTCAAACGTCTCGCAAACATTGTAGGGATGTAACAAGGCAATTCAACAGTGGAAATCGTGCGTGCCACGACACTCAAAACAAAGGAGAAAGAAAGAGTTGAAGCAGAAAAGTGTTAATAAAAGTTTCTTTCGGGTTTGTTACAATACTCGGGGGTTGATTTCCCCCATGGACGGGTTGACCCCGTCAAAGGAGCGTTGCAGCTCCACCACCCGTTGACTTGCGGCGTCCAAAGCCTGTTGCCACTGATTCAACTCCCGCTCCTCTTCAGCAGCGGTGGGGCGTAATTCGTCAACTCTGGCCCTAGCCCTTTCTACCTCGGCCCGGACGGCAGCCATCCTTCCAGAGGTCTGCCCCATATGCTCCTCAGCCTCTGCCAGCTGGGCCTTAAATCGTGAGACCAGCTCAGACTGCACATCAAGAGTGGCTGAAAGCTCGTTGGCCCGGATCTGCATCTGTTGGACCTCGCCTTCAGCCTCCTGGAGCTTCCTGATGCTGGTCGCCTTCCTCCGCTGCCATCCCACGCTCAGCCCACGATCATTCTACCGGATCTTCTCAGCCATGAGGTCTCGGATGAGCGCGTGAGGGCGTTGGGCATCCACTCCCCTGGCACACAGTTCGCGCAACCGCGAGTGGAGCCTATCCATTTCGGCCAGCCATTGCGCTTGGGGAGTGTCGCTGATAACGAGCGTGATCAGCTTCCACGACCGGCAACGGACTATGCTGCTGTCTTCCTCATCGGAGGTCGTTTCATCCCAATCCGCGCGGTTGGCAGGCTCGTACGCAGGATATGCCTGCAGGAATTCCTCAGCAGGATCTGCGTCCGGTGTTGAGTCTGGTACGACACCTGACGCCGACGCAGGCACGACAGGACTGGGACCGACCGGTTGATCCTCTTCTTCAGAGTCCACCTCGATGACTTCAGGTACGGCCCTGCTGGTGGACCCTCCAGTGATGATGTGCGTCGCAGCTTGAGGAGATGGAGGGACTATTGCCACCATCACCAGCACACCCCTAGGAGGGACGACACCAGACATCCCGACTAGCCTCGCCGCAGCGGCCCACGCCAGTTGAAGAACTGTACGACAGAGAGACATAAACGTTAGTTGGCATGGCCTACATGTGACAACGAGGAGACCGGTGGGAGAGACTTACGAAGATCGACCTCCGAGCACTGCTCCTGATCCGGTACTGACGGGACCCTAAGACGAGGCCCCCCGTATACTGTTGGAAGGTCTAGAGATTCCAGAGGAGCTGCCTCAGAACCCCTGGTCCCACCAGACGCAGAACATGACGCAGCCATATGCACGGGTTCCGAAGGTCCCGCAACATCACCCACCAAGGAGCGAGAACGAGGCCTACGAAAAAGTTCATCCTGCATGGCTCAAACATTGGTGAGAAGTCCATAGGGATTCAAGAATAGATCATAAGAAGAGAAGTTCGGAATGCTACCTCGAGAGCCTCCGCAAAATCGTCGGATTCTGAGCCTCGGTCTCCAACCTCGCCCTCCTCCAGCGGGCTCCCTCCTCCAGCCTCATCCTCCCGAGAGGAGCCCTCGGATTCCTCCGGAAAGGGGAAGCGCTCCCTCAGATCGGCAGCCGATAACTGTGGGGGGACCGTATGATTCAACAGTACCCTCACCCGGTCTGTCATTGGGCGAGGGACACCACTGGAGTGGATGTAATCCTCCAGCTCGTCCAGGTATTGCTCCGCCTCCGCCGGAGACACCATGAATCCAGCCCGAACTGGGCCTATGCCCGACAACTCCATCCCGAGGCGATTCAGGTGGGCCCACATCTCAGGTGGGCTGAGGAATTGCCGGTTGACATCCCAAATGTCCCAAGCTTCCGGAAAGACGACATCTTCTGCCATGTCGATGTGATGCAGCCGGTTCCCCAGAGCCTGAGTGGATATCCGACGGAATCCCCTCGGTGGCCGCCCCTCCGAATTACCCTGCTCTCCCAGAATCACCGGATCCACCGCTGTTGCCGAACCCTCGGCCGGCGCGGGTCTCGCCGCCATGGCAGCCCCGCTGCCGCGAGCGGCCCTAGCTGCCCTCCGACCCCGACCTCGAGATAAAGGAGGCCCACCGTCACCAACCTGGATCGTTGGCTGCTTCAGAATCTCCCCGGGATAAGTGGCCTCCCAGCTGATGGCGTACTCCTTCACTAAGCCGAAGGCGGCGGTGGACGGAGGCAATGCGATCTGCATCTTTCCATCCTCACGTGTGAACATGAGCCACAACTGCCTCATCACACACAGGTTCTCCTCGTGACACACCTCCCAGTATATCTGCGGGGTCAGCCGCTAGAGGCTCCGGAACTGCCTCGCAAAACGATGCGGGGTGTACGGTTCACAGATTGGCTCACGATCTATCCGAGCCACCAAAAATCCACCTCGGAAGGCCAGGAGGTAAGACCTATGTTCTTCCGTTCCCCGTACATCATCAGTAAGCCTCCCCGTCGGCAGTGGGAAGGGATGAAAGTTGAACCCGTCCTCCCTCCACACCATATTCAGCACCATCGGAACTGCCAGTTTGAATGGGAAGCTCCCAACTGTGTTCAAAATGGAGGGGCGAAAGTCTGATCCCGGCGGCGAGATGGGGTTTGGATACTCGTAAATCCCCCTGATATGCGCCGCGATCCACCCATACATGAGGTGGAAGGGCCCGCATATTCTTGGCGGCTTCTTGCCCTCGCTAATATGCCGCAACATTCTGTACAGTTTGGTGAGCATCGGGATCCCCAGGTTGACCCGCTGCCCCATGGCCAACATCGACGCCATGATGAACGAGCTGGGCCGTACCCCCATGCTTGTATCTCTCACTGGTAGGATCCACCCACAGATGAGAGCCGCGATGAACGCCGCCAGCCTGACTATTGGCTGTTGTTCGGTGCTGACGCTGAAACCCCAAGTCTTCCATTGGCTGTCCTCCAAAACCCGCCAATATGAGTGCCCCTTGCCCCGTTGGGCTTCCCTTGGACAAGTTCGAGGCCTTGGAGGGAACTCTCGATTCTCTGGGAAGTCCAGGAAGCATTTTAACCACCTCTTGAAGTGGACGTCCCTCACTGCATCCTTTTCCTCTCCAGGGACGAGCACCATCAGCGCCGACGCCAATCGCGGCATTTGCTCCGGATCCCCCCACGCGCTGGCAACGGGGAGGAACTCGTCATACATGGCCCCCAAGATCGGGACCCCAGAAATCTGGTGGACATCCCACAGGCTGATTCCCACCTCCCCGTGATGAAGGTGAAAAGTGTTGGTCCTGGACGACCATCTACTCAGCAGTTCCAGCATCAGCTGCTTTGGTTGGTAAATGTGGAACTGGGAGACCCATGCCGCCTCATACAATCCCACTCTCCTCAGCTCGGCACCAAACTCCTCGCATGAGGTGCCTACCTAGTAGGCCCAGGCCCAGTCATCGGTAAAGTTGCCGCCCTGGCGCAGGTCCCACTCATCGGACCATCCCTTCTTCGGATCCTGCAGAGACGCCTTCAGCATGGTGCGGTAGAGAGGACAGGACGTCTCCGATTGCAGTGGATTCCCATCGATATCATTCACATGATTGTAGAGACAGTCAGCGGTGATGGGTGTGAAATCCTCCCGCACATGACCATCGGCCGCCCTGAACCATTGGTGCTGGCACGGTGTGCTCCTGAACCAGCAAGCCGGTTCATCCCTTCTCGCCTCAGGGATGAAGACGTCGTCCCTCAGCCCGAAGCCATACAACGGCAGTTTCATGCACTGCGGATAATTCTTCTGACACTCCGAGAGCAGATCCGTCAGGGAAGTGTGGTCCGAGTGGCTCCGGATCATCTCCCCTAAGCCCAGACGGTTGGCCATCTCATCCTGACGAGCAGCATCTACAAGCACTCCCAGCACAGCCTCTTGATGGGCCATTTTGATGCCAACCCTCAGAAAAGTTTTTTTCCCCCTGGATCGCGAAGCGCGTCTGCGAAGATGAATCGTGAAGTTCGGCCGCGAAGTGGAAACGCGAAGATCGGTCGCGAGATCAAGTCGCGAAGTCTGGCCAAGGCCGACAAGAAGTTCGCCTAGCGCGGACGCGGAGTCGGAGACTCGCGGTTCGCCGCGAAGCTCGATTCACGGAGTGCCGTCGCGGAGTACGCGGAGCTTCGCAAAGCCGAGAGCGCACAAAAAGACAAGGCACGTGAAGACAAAAGAGGGCGGACCCCCTATTTATAGGCGGCGACCCCGGAGCATCGCGGCGCGTCCGGATCCGCGGCCCCGGCGAGCATCGTGGGGCCCCTTCGCGATCCTGCATCGAGAACCACCAACAATTTTGGCGATTTTCCCTCAGACTTCGACCCTTTTCCCTCCGCGGCTCCAAGTCTGAGGGGGGGCATTTGTTGGCGCCAAAAATATGGCCCGAAAGGAAGGAACGAAAAAGACAGCCGGCGCGCTGCCTCGCGAAGCACAGCCGTGAAGCACAGCCGCGAAGCGCCCCTACCATGGCGGCGCCGCGAAGCACCAGAGGCGGTAATCCTCCGCGAACCCGTTTGATGTTCGCGAGCCTCCGCGAAGCCCCACAGGCGGTAATCCTCCGCGAAACCGTTTGACGTTCGTGAGCGCGCCGTGAAGCAACGAAGGCGGCGCGCGAGCCCTGCTTCGCGGCGCCCCTTCCCTATAAATACTGGACTCCCCCTGAGTCCCGAAGTCGGACAATCCGACCTTTCGGATTCTCCTCTCCCGAATCACGAAGCACGCTTTGCCCCGGGAATCATGAGCTCCTCGAGGTATTTCTACTTCGCGAGACGACTCTGCTTTGTCTCGTTTTGAGCCCCTCTTCCGAGAGGGATGCCCTTCGTGAAGCTCAAGGGAGTTTTCGAAGGAAGGGGATTCCCAAGGGAACCCGGGCAGCCACAGAGCACTTGTGCTTCACGAAACACCCAACCCATACGAGTGATCCCTATGCTAAGGCAGGACCTCTCCACTTCGTGAAGCACACTGCTTCGCAGGACCCTGCTTCGCGAGGAACCCTTTCTTCGCGAGGTAGTGCTCCGCAAACACTGTTCCACTTCGCGAAGCACCTCCCACTCACACCAATGCACCACGCTAAGGCCAAGGCACCCCACTTCGCAAAGTACACTCCTCTGCTTAGCGATTCCTCTTCCCGTGCGGCCCTCCAGGTTCGCACGATGTGATTTCAAAGTCCCATGGACAATATCACCCGTAGCGTTTCTTCGCCTAATGCTTCTTCGCATAGGCACGCTAACGGCTATTTCTTCTTCGCATAGCCACGCTAACGTGGACCCCTCGATGGTTTGTCCCTCGACCCCCCTTTACCATGGCCTTACCGAAACCTTCCCTTCCCCAAGGACCAGAGGGTACCGGTTATGTAAGTCCTAGGGGTGTGGAGTGAACCCACCTCGTCCGAGCTGCAGGACGTTAAACTGCCAAGCACCACGTCCTCAACACATGCTGTTAAACTGTGACCCAACCTCATCTCCCTCACGAAGGGTCCCCCCAGCTCGAACATTATTTACACCGCTCGTCTCCACGGGAATGGAACTCTTCCGCACATGGAATGAGATCCTCCTTGTCGGAGTGGTGTATGTTCGCAGGGGAATGGTCTCCTCAGAGCGTAAGCCCCTAACCTTTGGTACGGATGATTTCACCCGTGCATCTCTGTACTTCCCCACTACCAAGGTCAGTGGAGGACATGATAGGGAACGAGGCACCTCCCTATGGGCCTCCATCCTGGAGTAAGTCCCAACACCATGGGCCGCTCAACGTGTAAGCCCCTTTTCGCTTCTCACGGACGCACCCTTCGCGACGTGATCGTCAGGTCCTTGCAACCTCTTGTTTCTCACACCGAGCATGACTCACGTGGGCTTAGAGTGAGCACCGACCCTGACCGCCCCATCCGAACTACAAGGTCTTTGATCCATGTCAAGGCATGGTACGTAGGAAGCCTCCATGAGGTTCAACCCCACCCGTCATTTATTCACGTCAGGGTTCACTATCATCCCGCATGACGTTAAACTGTATTCTCCGAACTACGAGGTCTTTGATCTGTGTCAAGGCATGGTACGTAGGAAGCCTTTATGAGGTTCAAGCCCACCACCCATTAGACCAAGGTCCACTTTCACGTCGGTTCGCCGACAAACCCCATTTGAACTACGAGGTCTTTGATCCATGTCAAGGCATGGTACGTAGGAAGCCTTTATAAGGTTCAAGCCCACTAAGAGTGGACCAAGGTCTACTTTCACGTCGGTTCACCGACACTCCCACCCGTCGTTTCTTCACATCGGGACCCATCTTCGTCCCGCATGACGTTAAACTGTATTCTCCGAACTACGAGGTCTTTGATCCGTGTCAAGGCATGGTACGTAGGAAGCCTTTATGAGGTTCAAGCCCACCACCCATTGGACCAAGGTCCACTTTCACGTCGGTTCGCCAACAAACCCCATTTGAACTATGAGGTCTTTGATCCATGTCATGGCATGGTACGTAGGAAGCCTTTATGAGGTTCAAGCCCACCAATAGTGGACCAAGGTCTACTTTCACGTCGGTTCACCGACACTCCCACCCGTCGTTTCTTCACGTCGGGACCCATCTTCGTCCGGAATGACGTTAAACTCCATTCCCTTTTGAACTACGAGGTATTTGATCCATGTCAAGGCATGGTACGAAGGAAGCCTCCACGAGGTTCAAGCCCACCAATAGTGGACCAAGGTCTACTTTCACGTCGGTTCACCGACAAACCCATTTGAACTACGGGGACTTTGATCTGTGTTAAGGCATGGTACGTAGGAAGCCTCCACGAGGTTCAAGCCCACCCATCACCCAATTCACGTCGTGTTCTATCTACGTCCAGCATGACGTTAAACTACACTCTGGTCTAGTGGTAAGCCATTGCGACCCAACCCCATTTGAACTACGTGGTCTTTGATCCATGTCAAGGCATGGTACGTAGGAAGCCTTTATGAGGTTCAAGCCCACCAATAGTGGACTCATGAGTCTACATTCACGTCGGGTCACACCCACATCCAGCATGACGTTAAACCGCACACTCGCGTCTAGCACGACGCTAAACTACAATTCCCCGTCCGACGGCAGGCCGTTGTGACCACCCCGAACTACGAGGTCTTTGATCCATGTCAAGGCATGGTACGTAGGAAGCCTTTATGAGGTTCAAGCCCACCAATAGTAGACCAAGGTCTACTTTCACGTCGGTTCACCGACTCACCCACCCGTCGTTTCTTCACGTCGGGTCCCATCTTCGTCTGGCATGACGTTAAAGTACATTCTGGTCCAGTGGTAAGCCATTGCGACCCAACCCCATTTGAACTACGAGGTCTTTGATCCATGTCAAGGCATGGTACGTAGGAAGCCTTTATGAGGTTCAAGCCCACCAATAGTGGACCAAGGTCTACTTTCACGTCGGTTCACCGACAAAGCCCCATTTGAACTACGAGGTCTTTGATCCATGTCAAGGCATGGTACGTAGGAATCCTCCCAGAGGTTCAAGCCCAACTCCCATCGGACCAAGGTCCATCTTCACGTCGGTACACTGACGATGCCCATCGGACCAAGGTCCACCTTCACGTCGGTACGCTGACGACATTCATCGGGCCAAGGTCCAGCTTCACGTCGGTTTACCGGCACCATCCCGAACTACGCGGACTTTGATTCCCTGCCACAAGGATACATAGGATGCCTCGTCAAGGCTCAATCCCAACTTCACTGTCACCCCCCTGCGATGGTTCCACTTCACTCTCCTTCTACTCCATTCACCGTCGCCCACAGGCTAGCCCCGGTGTCGATATCCCTTCAAGGAGGATCCCTCAATCCGATTTATCCCAGCTAATGCTCTGGTTGGGTTGATCCGTCTCCGCTGGACGTTAAACTCGCGACATACCCTGTGTTGATCACGGGAAGCTGAGGAAAACCTCAGATATGTGTCTACGAAATGTAATTCCCCGCGCCCGATGTGGGATGCCTCGGTATTCCACGCCCTCGAGAAGCCTTGTGATCAAGGATAACAGACAGACATTCCAGGTACCCCAGTATCCAGACACGCTACTAATGCCTCAACATGACTACTCCCCTGACCGAAGGTTGCTGCCCTGATTGGACCCTTTGGAATGTCCCGACAGAAGCATAGTAATTAACCGGTGTCCATGGAATCATGGCACTGGGAAGAGTTTCACGAACTACGTATTAAATCTATAAGGGAGACCCGGACTAGGTGATGAGTTATGAGGAGGAATCCACAGGAGGAAGAACCGACATCCCATCATCCCGTTTCGATCAAGGAGCAGACGTCTCTGAATAAAGAGCGAATGCCGCCCGCCTTTGGAAAGCGGGAATGCGGGGCAACAAAGCCGCGCGTCCTCCGCAGACGGATGCACGCGCCCCAGCGAAAAGCGTCGGAAACATTCGTGTTCTTCGCGAAGGAGGATGAAGGACTTAAGGTTCTATCAAATCCTCTCAACGAACAACACACAAGAAGAAAAGTGTTAGTCTTATTTTATTAATGTTCCAACTAACGAAAAAAGATAAGTTAAGTAACAACCATAAATTCATAGAATTAATTCAATGAATAAAACCACCCAATTAAAAGGAGCGTTTAATAGATTAAGAAATGCCCCAGTTGACTTTCTATTAATAGGGGTTTTGGCAGGTGCGTTACTTAGCGGAAAAGAAACGGTGGGGCTCGTGCGGGCCCCACCTCAAAAATATCCTACCAAGAGGGTAGGATATTTTTGGGTTCCACCCTATCCTCTTCAACTCATCGTAAGTAGCTTAAAGTGGATTTTAAGCGGCTTTAAGTGAAATAAAATAAAGTTGTCATACCACATTATTTTATTTCTTAACTTTAACCCCAAAAATTAAAAACCACACCTGAGAAAACGCAACTCCGGAAGAGGCGTTTCTAAGAAAACACCGGCACTACGATTCCATCGGTTCCCTCGGAATTCGATTCCGAGCACCGGTTCAGAAGTTAGAAAAACCCGCTCGTTCGTTCACTGAACGTACCTGAGCCAAACTTCGGAAAATAATTCCAGGCACACCGGGTCTCGGAATCACGTGCCGTCAGAAACTATGTTCTTGTAAAATTCCAAAGAAAATTAAGAAAAAAAATTCCTTGAAATTTACGGTTCTTTACATCACTACGACCTCAGGGCTTTACGTCGCCGTAAAGATACATCATAATCTAGGGAAACATATGTGGGTACTGAGCATGCATCTGAGCCTCCCGCTCCCAAGTGCTCTCCTGGAGGTTCTCGTGCTGTAACCTGATGCGCCCTAGAGGAATCAACCATCCACGTAGGACCTTCTCCTGTTGATCCTTGATCTCCACCGGGACCTCCACAAAAGTCACCCCATCATCATCGTCTAGATCCCCATGGTCAATGATATGCATCGGGTCATGCACGTGTCTCATAAGCTGAGATACGTGGAAGAGGTCGTGCACCCGGTGCAACTAAGGTGGTAGAGCCAGGCGATAAACCACCTTGACAACCCTGCTGAGGACCTGGAATGGTCCGATGAAGCGTGGAGACAACTTGCCTCCTCAGCCAAATCTCCGTAATCCACATCGAGGTGAGACACGCAAGAATACGTGGTCTCCATCCTCGAACTCTAGTGGCCTCCACCTCCTGTCAGCGTAAGACTTCTGCCGGCTTTGAGCTATCCTCATCAGCTCCTGGATGACCTGGATCTTCTCTGTCTTGTCCCGGACCATCTCTGTTCCCAGTAGTGCTGACTCCCTAGGGTCTGTCTAGCACAAAGGAGATCTGCAAGGTCTGCCGTATAATGCCTCGTATGGTTTCATCCCGATGGTGGAGTGGTAGCTGTTGTTGTACGCGAACTCCACCAAGGGTAGGTGGTCCTCCCAGCTGCGACCAAAGTCAAGGACACATGCGCGGAGCATATCCTCGAGAGTCTGAATGGTCCTCTCCGTCTGACCATCCGTTTAAGGGTGAAAGGCGGTGCTTAGACGTAGTTGCATCCCGAACGCCTCCTGCAACCCCTTCCAAATCCGGGAAGTAAAGCGAGCATCTCGACCAGAGCTGATAGATGATGGAACACCGTGAAGCCGTACAATCTCTTGGACGTAGAGACATCCCAAGCTCTCCGCTGAGCCCTTCTCTCTGAGGGGTAAGAAGTGAGCCGACTTGGTGAGTCAGTCGACAATCACCCAGATGGAGTCGTGACCTCTGGAAGTGCGTGGATGTCCAGTCACGAAGTCCATAGATATCCCATCCCACTTCCACTCCGGGACCTCCAAGGGCTGTACCAATCCTGCTGGTACCTGATGATCTGACTTCACCTGTTGGCAGGTGAGGCATCGAGAAACGAACTATGCCAAAACCTTTTTGATGCCTGGCCACCATTTCTATCGTCTGAGATCCTGGTACATCTTCGCCACTCCAGGATGTACCGCTAAGGGAGAAGTGTCAAACTCTCTCAGCACTGCCTCCCGTAAAGCGACTAGTACCAATGTACGTCCTCTGAAAAGGATGTCGTGCTCTGCTCCAAAGGATAAGCCATCAGGTGCATGTCCTAATGATAACTGCGCTCGCCGCGTCTCACTGTCAGCGTCCCCACGATGTGCCTCTCTGACCCGCTGCTGTAGTGGAGGAGTGACTGTGATAGACTGAAGGAAGGCTGCTCTACATCTATCCATGAAGGATATCTGTAAAGCGGCAAGCTGCTTTGTCGCCTCCTAAAGTAGTTGAATGCCCGTCCTCCTGCTGAGAGCATCAGCTACCACGTTCCCCTTCCCAGGAGTATAGACTATCTCAAAGTCATTGTCCTGGAAAAACTATTTCCATCGCCGATGTGTCAGGTTTAGGTCCTTCTACGAGAATATGTACCTGAGACAATAATGGTCAGAAAAGACTGTAAAGCGCTCTCCCATCAGGTAGTATCGCCATGTCTTTAGGGCGAAGACCACTGCTGATAACTACAGGTCATGGGTAGCGTAGTGCTGTTCATGCGGCCTCAAATGACGTGATCCATAGGCGATCATTGCCCGCTCCTACATCAGGACACATCCGAGTTAGTTCCCTGATGCATTGCAGTAGACTATGTACCCTACTCCCTCCTCAGGCAACCTCAAGATAGGTGCGCTGGTCAATCTCTGTCTCTGCTCCTGGAAGCTCTGCTGACATCTTTCTGACCACACAAAGGGTTTCCCCTTCTTCGTCAAAGATGAGAGTGGCTCCGCAACTCTGGAGAAGTCTGGCACAAATCTCTGATAGTATCCAGCTAGTCCCAAGATACTATGCACCTCTGTCACGCTCCTAGGTGGCTCCCAAGCTAGCACTGCCTCGATCTTCGTGGGATCCACCGCAACTCCCACCTCAGAAATGACGTGTCCCAAGAAGTGGACCTCGCATATCCAGAACTGACACTTCGAGATCTTCCCATAAAGCTGGTGCTCTCTGAGTGTGTCTAATACAACCCGTAAGTGGAAGGCGTGCTCCTCCTCAGTCGTCAAGTAAATCAAAATGCCGTCGATGAATACTATGACAAATCGATCGAGGTATGGGTGAAAGATCTTGTTCGTAAGGCCCATGAACACTACTGGAGCATTGGTTACAACGAAAGGCATAACAAAGAACTCATAGTGGTGATACCGACATCTGAAGGTCATCTTCTGCACGTCCTCGTCTCGAACTCTGAGCTGATGATAGCCTGACCTGAGGTCTATCTTCGAGAACCACCGCGCTCCCTTGAGCTGATCGAAGAGGTCATCAATTCTCGGTAGCAGATACTTGTTCTCACTGTCACCTGGTTCAGGTGACGATAGTCGACACAAAGTTCCAAGCTCCCTTCCGCCTTCTTGGCGAACAATATCGGGGAAGCCCAGGGTGAAACACTAGGTCGGATGAATCCCTTTCCCTGCAATTCCTCCAACTGTACCCGTAGCTCTCAAAGCTCAGCAGGGGCCATCCGATATGCTGGAGTGGATATCGGGGTTGTCCCAGGGTATAGGTGTTGACGCTCCTTTCGTCACAGAATCTAAAGATCGGAAATGGGGAATATCTGAGCTCAAACTGATTCATCCTTTGAAGAAAACATCAAAAATCGACAAAGGCAGGAACACAGTATCAAAAAAAACTCCACCGCGCAAGTTATATCACTGTCGCGCAAGTCCACTTGCGCGACGACCTTGGTCGCGCAAGTGACTTGCGCGACCTAAGTGATAACTGCTCGGTAACCGCCCAGGGCCTTCTTTTGCCTATAAATAGAACCTGTGGGCCCCCCATTCGAGAGGATCTTTTTTCAAAAACTCGGATTGAAGCTCCTGATGCCCAAGTCTCTTCTCAAAGCTTCCGGAACACTTCTAAAGGTAATTTCTTACCTAGAACGGAAGATTTAAAGAGAAGAAGGAAGGCCTAAGTGTTGAAACTCATCAACACTTGTGCGCCGCCTTATTCCTTCAATAGAACTCGCGCGTCCCTTTTCTGGAAGAACCTAAAAAGGATTATAAAGGGATTTATAAAGAGTCGCTCAAATATTCTAATGATGTTTGAGAATCGCGCAAGTACCCCTCATGTCGCGCAAGTATACTTGCGCGACCAATACTTGTGCGCCTTTCAAGACTTGCGCGCCACTACCTATTTGGGTGCCCATCTTGCCCATTTTACCCCTCTTAAGCCATCACACCTTTCCTTTTCAAGATTCAGTCTTCAAGACACTCTTCAAATCCATTTATGGCATGATTTCTTGATTTGACTTCCTTATCTGAAAGGAATTTTGTGGAATATCTCTCAAAACCTAGTGATTTAAATATCCTTATGTCACTAAATATGGAGAGTTCATTCATTAAACCTCATCCTTTAAGATGATAGAATCCTTAACTTGGGTCTCCTTTTCAGGAATAATCCCCAGTTATAAGTCCTTTAACTTTGGCATCCTCCTCAGGAGTAAGCCCCAAACCTTAATTCCTTAACATGGGCATCCTCCTCAGGAGTAAGCCACGAGTCCTGTAACTTGGGCATCCTCCTCAAGAGTAAGACCCAATAATAATCCTTTAATATGGGCATCCTTCTTAGGAGTAAGCCCTAAGTCCTTTAATTTTGGGCATCCTTCTTAGGAGTAAGCCCCAAACCTTAATCCCTAACCAGGGTCTCTTTTTCAGGAATAAGACTCAGTCATAATCTTGGGCTTCCTTTTCAAGAGTACACCCCAAGTCCCCTAACCTGGGCCTCCTTTTCAGTAATAAGCCACAGTCATAATTATGGGCATCCTCCTCAGGAGTAAGCCCCAAACCTTAATTCCTTAACTTCGGCATCCTCCTCAGGAGTAAGCCCCGAGTCCTGTAACTTGGGCATCCTCCTCAGGAGTAAGCCCCATTCATAATCCTTTAATATGGGCATCCTTCTTAGGAGTAAGCCCCAAGTCCTCTAATTTTTGGCATCCTTCTTAGGAGTAATTCCCAAACCTTAATCCCTAACCAGGGTCTCTTTTTCAGGAATAAGACTCAGTCATAATCTTGGGATTCCTTTTTCAGGAGTAAGCCCCAAGTCCCCTAACCTGGGCCTCCTTTTCAGGAATAAGCCCCAGTCATAATTATGGGCATTCCCTTTCAGGACTAAAACTAGTCAGAAGTACCCTCCTAATTTGGGAATCCTCCTTAGGAGTAAGCCCCATGATTAGAGTATTCAAATCTCCATGAAGCACATATACCTTTATGGACCCTGTTAATGGATTTTCTCCATAAAAGTGAATCCTAAACCTTCATCTATCTGGGCAGTCATACATACATAAGCCCCAAACCATTTATTATGATTGCATCTTTTCATGGAACAATTGTCTAAATTTTACTAATACCTCTTGTTTCTCACACCGAGCATGACTGACGTGAGCTTAGAGTGTAAAAGTAATTGTGACATCCTGCTTTGTGCCATCAATCATAAACATCATACACTTACTCGAACTACGTGGGTTCTGATTCCTTTTCCAAAACAAAGGATACGTAGGTAGCCCATTTATGGGTTCGATCCCAACATTGCAATAATCCATGTCCTTCTGAATCACGATAAACTTCAGGTGCCCCACTGAGTGGCTTTAAAACCAGCATGGTCATCATAATGACCAAGAGACTTTTATAAATGTTTCGAAGGATACCATTGACCAAGAATCTCTAAATAGATACAGATGATTCTCTATTGATGAAGAACCTCGAATACATATAAAAGATTCTCTAAATTTCTTACATATTTAATTATTGATTTTTAAAACTAAAGGAAAGCTCATTTTATACTTGGTAATGTAATAAGGATTCACGAACATAACTTAAATCTATAAAGAGAGTCCCGGAGTAGACAATAATTCCCCTAAAAAAGGTGTGATGAGTCCGACCTCCCATCCTCTCGACCAATGAAAATTCCTAAGCCTCATCAGTCCACAAGCTAATGAGCGCCTACCTTTGGAATGTAGGTCCAAACGGATGTGGAATCATTGGATGTTTCCGGTTCTACGAACAAACCCTCTAGAAACCGATCGGAACGTTTGAATCTCCCGTCCAGGAGGTCATCCCCGAATTCCGTGCGAACCAAAAAATGGTGAACCCGACGTGAATCCTTAACCAAGTTAAAGTGATGTTCTTCTTATTTTTTAGGACCCTTGGGCCAACAAAGCAATCATTGACATGTGCTCATCCAAAAGATGCAGTGGCCGAATTCATCTTGATTATGTCTATTATATGGAATAGGCACTCTTTTCTCAAGATCTTCTGCAAAATGGGTTTCCTTAAATTCACCCCTGTGAATACTGCTGCTGTGAACACCTATACTATGAGGTCTGCTGATTTGAAAACCAATGCTGCTACTCCTGCTGGAACGTCGTCCGCTCTGAGGATGACATCACAAACTCAGCGTCTTCAACGCTGGGTTTCTAATGCACTGGTTAAGGTGTACCGTCGCAACAGTACTATCCCAACTCTGGAGGCCGCTCGTCAAGCCCTCCAAGTTAACAACTCTACCTGGTCGTCCAGACAACGGCGGCCAGTGATCAAAAAGCAGGGCGGTGCTGACTGTCGTCTCCAACCGTTTCGGGTCGTTATCCCCGGAACGCAATTTCCATTCACTCCCCTACTCTGAGGAAGTGAATGAGCAGGTCCCTCAGGTCCTTAATTCAAAAGGACAGGATTCCTTCTCGAGGGCTCCCATCAACAATCGCCGCCAGACTCGTGCGGTAGTGCGCCCTCAACATGATGAAAGTACCGACTCCAGGCATTCAACTCAGGTTCCTCGAACCCGAGCAGGCAAGATGAACCGCCAGAGAAGGAATCCGGTTAACAATGGGCAGGTTGTCATCCCTGCCATCTCTGGAGAAGTCCACCAACCTAACTTGGTGGAAAACAACGAGCAGACACACACACCTGCCCGTTTTAATTCCGTTATCCAGCAGACTCGTCTGGCAGCATCAAGCCAATCCCGCCAGGCAATTTCGGTAGAGTACTATAGGCAGGAACATAAACCTGATTATGCATCATCAGTTAGTCAGTAGGCTCGCCTGACTACATATGATGGAGTCCACCAACCTAACTTGGTGGAGAACAACGAGCATGCATACACACCTGCCCGTTTTAATTCTGTTGTCCAGCAGACTCGTCTGGCAGCATCAAGCCAATCCCTCCAGGCAATTCCGGCGGAGTACTATAGGCAGGAACATACACCTGCTTATGCATCATCAGTTAGTCAGCAGGCTCTCCTGACTACATATAATGGAGTCCACCAACATAACTTGGTGGAGAACAACGAGAGGGAATACACACCTGCCCGTTTTAATTCCGCTGTCCAGCAGACTCGTCTGGCAGCATCAAGCCAATCCCGCCAGGCAATTCCGATGGAGTACTATAGGCAGGAACATGCACCTGCTTATACATCACCAGTTAGTCAGCAGGCTCGTCTGACTACGTATGATGGATCTCGTCAACCGCGTTTGGAGAAGTGTAATCAGCAGGCACATACACCTGCTAATACTAATCAAGCCTACCAACAGTCTCGCTTGGTAGCGCACAGAGAAGTTAGTCGGAAAGCCCCGACGACAAACAGAAGGAAGACTCAACTCTCTGCCTCCACACTTGAGTACTGTCAGGATTCACTGACAGGAAAAGGAGGACAGGAGCAGGCACATACACCTACTCCAAGCCCGGAATGAACGTATATCCCCTTTCCGGCGGCTGAAGTCACCAAGAATATTTTGTCAATGGTGAAAGAGAAGAAGCAAATTCCTGCTCATATTCTGGATGCTTTCCAGGATATCATAACAGCTTCAGCATCATCTCAGGGATAGACACATAAATCTATCCCTAGCAGTGGAGTGACACATCAATGATTCACTCCGGAACAGACACAGACATCTATTCCAGTCCAAGAGGGTTATGGGGCATACTCCCCCATATCATACGGACAACCAAGTCAGGAACATACACCTGATTTGAGTAGAGATCGTCAGCCTAACCTGACCATCTTTCCTGATCAGGAACACACACCTACTCAGTGTAACCACTTTCTTCAACAAGTGGTTTCCAAAGCGAGTTATAAGGCATCTAAGAAAAAGATCCACCCAGCACAGTCAGGAGATCAAAGGCCAATATGCAACAAGGCCTTGCTTTATGCTGGAGTTATTGAAGCCCTCAGACATTTATCTGTCGGAATTCAAGATTCTACTCCCTCAGTTCCCAATAACGGGAACATTAATTCTGAAGGTCTTCAACAGACACTTCCTCATGAAGGCTTGCATCATGAAAATTCGGTCGATCTTGAAGTTTCTTCTTCAGATGAGGGCCACAGGAACCCTATGTGTGGTCAGAAGAACAAGGAGCAAGAGATCTCATCTTTTGCTGTAACCCATTATGGTGGTCCTCCCCATGATGATGAACTTCGCTGCAAAAATCCTCTCCGCAGTAGTGATTCACATTGCCTGGAAAATACTCTAGTGGATAATGTAGTGCCGAGAAAGCCCTCTTATCTTGAGGCACTTACAAATGCGAAACCAGTCATGTCTGATGCTTTATCGCTAACAAGTGAAATACTTTCCCAATTAGAAGATATCCCAGGGTGTAGGTCATTCTCCGAACCACCCCTAAGTCATGCATCTTCTAGTTTGATCAATGATCTCTCTACCAATATTGTTGAATCCGATGAAGCAACAAGGAAATGCCAACTCTGGTCAAAACAGGTAGAAGAATCTTCATTTAATGACAAAGTGGAAATGCTGAACATGAGGAAAAAACTGGCAAAAGGTGAGGTACCATTCATGTTTTGGCCTTTGTCTGACTCCTAGTACGACATTCCAAAGATGTTGACGGATGATGGAATCCATGATATTCGTCTCAACATATGGAAAACTCTTTGTCAATTGAAGAAGAAGGTATTATCTTATGATGAATATGAAAATCATCTTAGGATAATAGAAGGGCTACAACGTCAGATTGATTGGGCATCTCTATCAGTCTCTTTGTATCTTAAGGCTGAAAAGCAACAAAGAACCCTTCAACGTTCATGCCTTGGCGCACTAAGAAAATTGTGTCAGTTAATTGCCAATGCTCCATCTGATGTTCATATCAGAGGATGGGGTGTTCATAGAGCACTACATTTCACAGTGCTTTCCAGTCAGCCAAGCCCGCCGAAAATGGTCTCATGCAATGTTATTGACCATGGCCGGCCACAGTCAATGGGCTTTGTTCATAATCAAAAGATTTCTCAAGAACAGGCTTCAACTAGTTCCTCTCAAAATGAAGCATATAGAGAACATGTTGTTGGATTGCTCCTACATCAAGCAGGCGAGAATATTGCACAAGCCTCTCGTCTGGAGTAAACACGTCATCAAATGACAGAAGTTTCGGAAATCATCCAACGGTCTGTTGAACCAGGTGATAAAAGTGGATATAGGCTAATGCATCTAGCTAATTTCCGAACTAAGATTCTCAAGATCAAAAGATCTTTTAAGAAGATCTCAGACATAGCATGTCAAAAGCCACCCCATCTTGTCAGACTGGGGACTTCTTTAACACAACCCTCAGAGTCAACAAAAGGGATTCGAGGAGTTGAGAGGAATCAGCAGGAAGATCCCAAGTTCTCAAAACTGGGGACTCTTTCAAATCATCAATCCCCTCCTCATAGAATGTCGGTCTTTTCTCGATTGGGGAAGTAGCCACAAGAGGAACGAAGATCCAAATTATCAGGAGATTCCCTCCAAGTTATAGCTCATCAAGAAGTTCCTAAAAGATTGAATCAATAAAAGGCAATGTCTCATCAAAGACATGAAAGAAGACAATATCACATAAATGTTGATAGAAGAGATGCGATGCATTATGCATCAATCAATGTCATCAATTCCGTTGTTGCTAATCCACCAGAGGAGCTTCACTCAGGGGACTCAGATGAAGAGCGTCATGCTCAAGAAAATGTAGGCACCAATACAAATGAAGAAGGTATACGTACACGAAGTCAAAGGATTACTCAGAACCTAGGTAATCCACTTCCCTCCCTCCAAAAGGTATCCAACAAAGGGAAGGAAAAGAATCAGGTTACATATCCTTCCTCTGAAGAAGTTCAATCGCTCTCATTAGAGCAATGGGTTGCACAACAGGAGGAAGAAATGAAAGAATTAAGAAGGTTGAATGCAGAACTACTTCAGAGTAGTCTTCTTCTTAAGAATGCTGACGTCTGACAGCCGAAGGAATTTTTTGTAACTACTGAGATGGATCAAAAATATCCTCCTTTATCAGTACACCCTCAAGGGTCTAATCCTACAAGTCAAACACAACAACGGTTGGCAGCACTACCATCAGTTGCAGCACCAACCACCACGTCTGTCCAAGCTCCATTAATTGAACCTACCCGAAACCAAGTTCAAACTGATGTTTCTCAAAAGTTAATAACTACTATTGAGTCATTAACAGCTCGGTTAGAAACTATGTAAGGGAAATGGGCGCAAGTTCAACCAGAAAATAACGTTTACCCTGAATGGGTAGATTCAATTTCTCCTCCATCCAGTTTTGGAAACCTTGTTTTCCCTACTTTCAATGGATCAGGCGACCCTGAAAAACATTTGATGCATTACGTGTCTTGTTGTGATCCTATGATGGGAACTCCATAGCAGCAAGAAGCAGTGAAACTCAGATGCTTCGTGCAAACCTTGCAAGGACCAGCTTTTGTCTGTTATACAAGCTTCCAATCCCGGTCAATCATCAGATGGGAGGATCTTCATCAAAAATTCCTTCTTCAGTTCATCTCAACATTGCCAAAAACGACAGTTTTCGATCTTACAAACTGCAAGAAAAGGGAGAATGAAAGAGTCTCTGATTTCATTGCTCGTTGGAAGGGATTAACATATTCCCTGAGTTTAGCACTCCCTCAGGAAGAACTGTTGCCAATCTGTGTGGCAAATTTGCGTGACTAATTACACACGCCATTGATCCCTGTGAAATACACAGGAGGGTTTCGAGACCTTACTTCAATCTCTCAACAGATTGAAGATTCCCTTATATAGGATAAGGTTAAATCTCGTATAAATCCATCAGTTCCAGGAAGGAGAATGGGTAAAGCGGAAACTACTACAGTTATGATTAAACAAGCACCTGTACCTATTTCTACTTCAAAACCTTCATCTTCTCGAAGGGCTCCACCTCCTGAACGCCAACAACAAAGGCCGTTTCGTCCAAATTATCAAAGAGATCAACGACAAAAACAATTTGAGGATTTGAAGACTAAAACATACTCTTTCTGAAGTGAGCAAGTTCCTGGTTACTTCATTTCAGCTCTGGAAAATAATTTGGTTCAATTACCACTGCCCAAGAGGCCAAACAAGGAAGGAGATGAAGACTGTCCCAATTATTGTCCCTTTCATCAAATGTTGGGGCATCCCATCCAGGAGTGTTTTGTCTTTAAAGACCTCCTGCAAAATATGGTCGACTTGGGACAAGTCAAATTGAAGGGTTCTTCAGCTCATGTAGCGTGTATTACCACTACAGATCCAGATGAAGGAGGCGAGTGGCAGGAAGTCAAAAGAAAAACTGCGAAAAAATATGATGATTGGATGGTCAGAAATACAATCAATCGGACCCATTCCATTTTGCGAACACAATTGAAGAAGCCAATTGTATCTCCTACAAAAGCTGCAGTAAAGTCTCCATCAAAAGACAAATCCTCAAAAGGGCAGCACAATTCAAAGAAGAAAGAGGAATCAGAAGAAGATGAGTATGTATCAAAGCCTAAATTGTCTTTGACTCTGGCAGATTTCATGCCATCTACTTCAAAGCCACGGGCACTGTCCCACCAAATGGCACAACCTAAACAGGCTAACTAGGCAGAGTCTTTATCAGAAGAAGAGTTAATCTTTGGTTCTGTTAACATGATTCAATTAACAGATCCATATTCCAGTCTTGATGATCCTGAATTCCCTGTATCAAATAAGGGAATCCGAGGAAGTTCTAGAGGTTCAGGATACAGGGGAAGACGTGGATCTTTCTGAAGCCACTACTCTAATTCTACCCCTGCTAGCACTGTATATGCAGCAGAAACTCGTGGTAGATCCCTTCAGCGAGCTCAAAAAGAACAAGCAAGTTCTTCTTCCAATGGACAACTCAGTTTTGGCACAGTTATTTTAGAAGACCGATTAAAGGTTCCATCTTCTTTATCTCAGAAAGTAAATGGATCCAATCAGTCTAATCTTCCAAAACCAAGGATGTTGCCAACTTAAATACAAGATGCATCAGCTTCCAAAGCATCTGCTTCCAAGGTACCTGCTAAACCGCATATTCCTGTTGGGAAACGCAGACCTCTAGATCAAAAGTATGATATATTGAAACACTTGTCCCAAGTACCAGCCAAGTTATAAATTTTGGATGCTTTGAATCTGTCAAAAGATCTTCGGGAAGCACTCATCGAAACTTTGTCAAGTCCTCAGGAGTTTGAAGATGAAATTGCTGCAGCTGAAGTCTATCACATAGAGAATAATCCTGTAGAATGCCATGCAGTGATATCTTTTACTGATAAAGGTGAAGATGATGTTGTGCATGGGCACATAAAACCTTTGTACTTATCTGGAAAATTCAATGGTGTAGATATCCGAAAAGCTTTCATTGACAATGGTTCAAGAGTCAACCTCATGCCCATTCGTACACTTCGTCGATTGGGCCTCACAGAATCTTATTTATCTCCTTCTACCATGATGTTACAAGGATATGATAAAAATGAACAAGAACCACTGGGAGAAGTTACACTCAGAACTCAGTTTGGATATATTGTATCCAATTCGGATTTCTTGATTGTTGATCAAGTCTCAGCTTTCGATATCTTGCTTGGAAGACCCTGGCTACATCAACATGCAGCTATTCCTTCATCATACCATCAATGTCTCAAATACTGTTTCAATGGTCAAGTTGGAACATTGTGTGGTGATAAGGCCCCATTCAAGACATGTGAGTCTCAATACATTGAGGCGGAATTTTATCACATGAAGGGAAGTGAAAAATGTACAATGAATGAAATTACCAAAGTTAATGCTTCATATGGTTTGGAGAAAATTCCAATAAATCCATTTACACATGTGAGTACAGATTATGTGTTACCTATCAGTCAAATTGAAAAAATAGGCCCAAATAAAAATACTCTTATGGAAAGATCCATAATGTCAATTACGGCAATCGAGCCAGACAACATGGGAGAAATTGGTAACCTACCAAGTAGTGATGAAAGCATAAGTGGTGACGTTTTCATTTCATCTGCTGAAGTCCAACAAATCTATACTTCGCTAATCAGGCCAGAAGAAGTTATAGCAACACCAGAGGTGAATAATGATGTCGATTCTCAATCCATCATCTCCCCTTTTTTCCCAAAGAAGACCCTTTATCATCAATAGGGTTGGAAATGGAAGCTTCTTCTTCAAAATGTGAAAATTTTGACATCTCTTATGATCATGAGAATTTCGTTTTGTCATCTACTTTGCAAGTAGAAACGGAAGAAATAGCACGTGATGAAGAGGAAGAGGAAGATCTTAGAGATGCTCCTCCAGCATTTGAAGAGGGTATCTCTTCCACTGTGGATGAACTCGGAGAAGTAAATCTGGGTACATAGAAAGATCCACGCCCCACTTTAATTAGTGCGTCCATGAACCTTGAAGAGCAAGAGATGTATATTTATTTTCTAAAGAAAAATAAAGATATTTTTTCTTGGAATTATACAGAAATGCCTGGGCTTGATCCTGATGTTGCTACTCATCATTTGGGTTTACCAAAAGAACATCGAGGTTTTAAGCAAGCCACGAGAAGAACACACCCAACCTATGCTTCCAAAATTGAAGCTGAAGTGGATAAGATGATCAAATCCAACTTCGTCAGAGAAGTTCAATATCCCAAGTGGTTGGCTAATATTGTCCCTGTAAAGAAGAAGAACAGAGAAATTAGGGTTTTCATCGATTTCAGAGATCATAATCGGTATTGTCCTAAAGATGATTTCCCAGTTCTGATTACAGAACTCTTAATTGATGCGACGGCTGGATATGAAGTACTTTCTTTCATCGATGGATATTCCGGATATAATAAGATCCGAATGGCCCCAGAAGATGAGGAATATACAGCCTTCAAAGCTCCTCAAGGTGTGTTTTGTTACCGGGTGATTCCCTTTGGTTTAAAGAATGCAGGTGCAACATATCGACGCGCCATGCATCGTATCTTCAAACCTCTTTTAGGGAAGTTTGTTGAATGCTATGTAGATGATTTGGTGGTTAAATCCAAACAAAGTTCTAATCACTTGGCTGATTTGGCAGTCATATTCCACAATCTTCGACAACATAATTTGAAGATGAACCCCTTAAAATGTGCTTTTGGGGTAACCTCAATAAAATTCCTCGGCTTTGTTGTATGCCATCGTGGTATTGAAGTCGATCATGAGAAGACCAAATCAATCCTTGGTATGTCACCTCCTCAGAATTTGAAATAATTAAGAGGACTTCAAGGACACTTAGCCTATATTCGGCGTTTCATCGCCAATTTGGCAGGTAAAAGTTTACCCTTTACCAAATTATTGAAGAAAGGAGTCACTTACCAGTGGACTGAAGAATGTCAAGAAGCATTTGATGTTCTCAAGAAATACCTCTTGAGTCCACCAGTACTCATGCCACCTGTTGAGGGTAGACCGCTTATCTTCTATGTGACAGCTCTACAGTGATCATTGGGTGCCTTTCTCGCTCAAAAGAATGATGCTGGGAATGAAAATAGCCTTTACTATCTCAGTAGAACTATGCTTGAAGCAGAAACCCGGTATTCAAGTATTGAGAAGTGCTTCCTGGAATTAATCTTTGCAGTTTAGAAACTGAGACACTACCTGCAACATCACGAGGTCCAATTGGTATCTCGCAATAATCCTCTCAAATTCATCCTTAGTCATCCAATGCTTACAGGACGTCTGGCAAGGTGGGCGGTTATTCTACAGCAGTTCAACATTCAGTATGTGTCTCAAAAGGCAATTAAGGGCCAAGCTCTAGATGATTTCCTGGCTAAACATCCTTCAGTGGAAGACACGTCTTCAGATATTGAACTCCCTGATGAGTAAGTTTTATTTATTCAAGAGAGTCCTCAAACATGGGAAATGTATTTTGATGGTGCTTCCAGAAGTCCAACAAGGAAGAAAATGGAAAATCCTAAATTCCACAAAGTTGGTTTAGGAATTGTGCTCATTTCTCCAGATAAGGCAGTGTTACCTTATTCCTTTATATTGTGGGAAGGTGGTACCAATAATGAAGCTGAATACCAAGCTCTCATTACAGGTTTGGAGTTAGCGCTTCAAGCACAAGTGAATCGCTTAAAGGTGAAAGGTGATTCAGACCTGGTAATCAAACAAGTCAATGGGGATTATTCCATCAGAAAAGAAGAATTAATCCCTTTGTATGATTACATCAGAGAGTTAATGTTGGAATTCCCTTTAGAACAGACATTTTCTTATGTCCCAAGATCACAAAATGCTCAAGCTGATTCACTGGCTAATATAGACACAACTTTAGCAGATCCAAATCGGGACGAGACAACCATCAGTATTGCCCACCGTCGTGCAATTTCACCTTATGTTCAAGTCAGGACAGAAGAAATTAATGAAATTAGTCCCATTCCTGAACCGTATGGTCAGACTACAGTATGGATGTCACCTATTAGGGAATACCTTCAAAATGGAACACTTCCACCTGATATAGCCGGGAAAGAACAAATCTGGCGACGTGTGGTCAATTTTACTCTTTATGATAGCCCAAACCACCTCGAGAAAATTCTCTAAAAACGTGGTTTTGATGGAGTTCTCTTCAGATGTATTGATGGTGAAGAGACAATGGGATTCATAAAAGAAGTGCATGCAGGAGTCTGTGGTGCCCACCAGACTGGACATAGACTGTCTGATCAAATTCGAAGGTTTGGATACTTTTGGCCTTCAATGATACAAGATTGTGTTAATTTCACAATGAAGTGTCATTCATGCCAAGTATATGCCAACTTCATTCATCAACCTCCAGAGTTTCTTCATACAGCTAAATACTCGTGGCCATTTTCCACATGGGGAATGGATGAGGTGGGACCTTACCCTTTAGCTACGACCATGCAGTTTAAGAACATTATTACTGCTACCGATTTCTTTTCCAAATGGGCAGAGGCAGTACATCTCAAAGAAGTCAGTTCTAAATGCATTGTTAGCTTCATCAAGTCTAACATCATTACTAGATTTGGTGTCCCTCATACCATATTAACGGACAACGGCACCAACTTCTGTTCTTCTGAGGTGAAGAAATTGTATCAAAAATACATCATTAAATCCAACCATTCATCTCGGTATCATGCGGCGGCCAATGGCCAAATAGAAGCTTTTAACAAGACTCTTTCAAATATACTGCAAAAGATGGTGGATAAAGATAAGAGGTCATGGATTGATAAAATCTTTCATGCTTTATGGGCTTATCGGACTACCACTCGCAATGCAACGCGGTCAACTCCATATTCATTGGTATATGGAACAGAAGCAGTCTTGCCAATTGAAGTTCAATTGCCCTCACTCATAATATCCATTTTTGATCAGTTATCTACAGTTGAGCAATCCCAAAAGTGATTTAATGAATTGAAACAGTTAGATGAGAAAAGATTGTGCACTTTGCACCATTTGGAAATCTATCAGAATCGAATAGCACGAGCTTTTAACAAAAAAGTTCGTCTTCGTTCATTCATTCAGGGAGAATTGGTATTGGTTCTCAGAACACCAATGATACCAGGAAAGAAGCCTCCCAATCTTGAACCAAAATGGGAAGGAACTTATTCAATACATAAGGTATACTCCAATGGATCTTATTCATTAAACTCAATGGATGGAAAACTCATCACGACTCCAACCAATGCCAGATTTCTGAAGAAATATTTTGTATAAACACAAAATATGGTCCCCAGAACAAAGAATCTTACAATTGTTTCATACAGCAATAGTCCAGTATGACATTAAACTGCATCATCATCCACGGTCTATGCATATGACCTTAAACTATTTGCACTTTCGTCCAACATGACGTTAAACTGTAGAAAAGAACTTGTCCCCACAACATGACATTAAACTGTGCAGCACCAATTCGTCCTTGCTATATGACGTTAAACTATACAGCAATGGTCCAGTATGACCTTAAACTGCAACTTCGTCCCACACGACATTAAACTGTGAAAAAGTTCCCTAAACCATCCAGCATGACCTTAAACTGCATCATCCCTGGTCCATGTATATGACCAAAAACTTTTTGCAAATCCCTTATGTCCAGTAAGACGTTAAACTGTGTTGTCCTAACTACATGACGCTAAACTGTATAAAAGTACCTCACATCCAGAAAGGCGTTAAACTATATAATCATCAAAGGTCCAGCATGACATTAAACTGCACCATCCACGGTCCATGCATATAACCTTAAACTATTTGCACTTTCGTCCAACATGACGTTAAACTGTAGAAAAGAACTTGTCCCCGCAACATGACATTAAACTGTGCAGTACCAGTTCGTCCTTGCTATATGACGTTAAACTATACAGCAATGGTCCAGTATGACCATAAACTGCAACTTCGTCCAACATGACGTTAAACTGTAGGAAAGACCCTTACGTCCGGAAAGACGTTAAACTACATAAGCACTTAAAAGTCCAGTATGACTTTAAACTACATCATCATCCACGGTCTATGCATATGACCTTAAACTATTTGCACTTTCGTCCAACATGACGTTAAACTGTAGAAAAGAACTTTTCCCCGCAACATGACATTAAACTGTGCAGCACCAATTCGTCCTTGCTATATGACGTTAAACTATACAGAAATGGTCCAGTATGACCTTAAACTGCAACTTCGTCCCACACAACATTAAACTGTGAAAAAGTTCCCTAAACCGTCCAACATGACCTTAAACGGCATCATCCCTGGTCCATGTATATGACCATAAACTATTTGCAAATCCCTTATGTCCATCAAGACGTTAAACTGTGACGTCCTAACTACATGACGCTAAACTGTATAAAAGCCCCTCACGTCCGGAAAGACGTTAACTATATAATCATCAAAGGTCCAGCATGACATTAAACTGCACCATCCACGGTCCATGCATATGACCTTAAACTATTCGCACTTTCGTCCAACATGACATAAATGGTGTGTTATTTTGTCCTTACTTCATGACATTAAACTGCACAGTCCCCCTTTCGTCCAATATGACGTTAAACTGTTTTTTCCCCATCATCCTAACTACATGATGCTAAACTGTGCAGCACCAATAGTCCTAACTGCAAGACTTTAAACTACATATTCCCTTTATATGTCCTACATGACATTAAACTGTGCATCGTTAAGGTTATTGTTACCTCTTGTTTCTCACACCGAGTATGACTCACGTGAGCTTAGAGCGAACATCAACCATAACACTCCCTTTGGGCCACTAACCATGTGTAAGTCCCAACAACATTTTAATTAGATCATTTTCCCCAAGAAAAACTTGATCCTTAATTAATTATTTAATTGAACTACATAGACTTTGATCCTTGCCCTCCAGGATGGGTATGTAGGCAACCTCCCTGGGTTCAAGCCCGAAAACAATCTCTTCACATCGGTACACCACCATATCATATGATGTTGATTCGTGAAACCACACCTAGAATAAATATCTTTACATTGATTTACATTCGTCCTTGTTATACGACGTTAAACTATACAACACTTTTGTTCGGTACGACAATAAACTACAATATTCTTTGATCTCCTCACTTGAGAGAGAACTATTATTGACATTGATTTTTTTTCAATCATGTTTCATTTCAAAAAGACTACGTCCATACATTGTAATGCCTAAATTTTTTATCTTAGGTTAAACCATCATTGCACCAAAATCTCCTTTCACCCTTCACATGTACGAACCAAATTTGTACAAAGGGTAGTTCTAGAACTACGTGGACATGATTCCCATCCTTATGGGATACGTAGGAACATTCGAGTGTCCCTCGAATCCAGTCCCAAGTCTTTTGGGGCTAACACCAAATTTCACTTTCAGTCCCTTAGCTGAAAAGTCCTCATGAAAACACACACTGTGTATTCATTATTATGGTCCGAATTCTATGACCCTAAACTAAGATTTCTCATACTTTCATCCTGCACGACGTTAAAACTACATTTCAAGAACTATGAATGGCTTGATTCTCATTCTTATGAGATACGTAGTGAAGTCCAAGTTTCAATTCACGGCCCAGCCACAACATGATTATGGTTATAATTGACCTATGCATCTCTATATACATTGGACAATACCCATCTTTATGTGTTATAATCCTAACCTTAAATATTTTCAGATCTTCATAACCCTTTTCATGACTTCTAGTCCCAAAAATTTCAAACTTATGAGAATTCTTTTGCCTGACTATGCAGCACGTGCCCATAGGTGGCCTTGCATAAACAGTCCACATAACAGACTTGTCAGCCGAAAGATGCTATTTATTTGACCATGCAGCTAATGCCCTTAGGTGGTCTTGCATAATTCAACCCCCTAACGGGTTTTTTAAATGATGGTAACTTCATTATTGGGAATAATGCCTTTTTGGTCCTTATTTGTCTTAAACGACAGTATGTAGGGATCCGCAAAAAATAGCCATCCTTAACATATTTGTCCCATATCCTTTTTCATGATCTGAAAGTATTCAAGTCTATGGTTTATTCTTCTTCCCTACGTTTGGGTCAGACCTTCGTAGGAGTGATATTCATCCAGTTCTTCAATCTTCTTGTTCGGAAATATCTTCTCCATATTCAAGTACCTCCTTCCATACAACAAACTCTATACTTTAGAAAATTTGAATCTCCATAAACTTTCACTGGCTTTTAGCACTAGGAAAGTAAATTTCTGGGAGTTCTTCTGCCTGACTATGCGGCACGTGCCCATAGGTGGCCTTGCATAAACAGTCCACATAACAGACTTGTCAGCCGAAAGATGCTATTTATTTAACCATGCACCCAATGCCCTTAGGTGGCCCTGCATATTTCAACCCCCTAATGGGTTTTGTTAAATAATAGTAACTTCATTCTTGGAAACTACATCTTCTAATGCCTTTTAGCTCTTTTTCATATCATTCCTCAGATTCAAATATTCTTAAGCCATATTTTACATTTTTTCTCTCATACTTGAGTATGGTAATATGTTTTCAGATAAATTGTCATGGAATTGAATCAATTTTAATCCATTTTGGTCAAAGCTATTTCGACCCTAAACATTAGCCCCTTTATGTCTGGCATGCATGACTTTAAACTGCCCACAAAAGACAAAGGAACTCGGAATAAAAGTCAAGTTCCAGCTCACTAAATATACATTTTTGTTTGATTTAGTTAATATTGAGCAATTAAAAGGTTCAAAGTTTGTAGGATTATTTGTAATAATCCTAGTAAAAATCAAACTATGCTTACTAGGCCCATTGGCTTAAGTAAAATTGAAGCAGGTAATGAAAGAATGCAGGTACAAATGATTGAAGATGAAAGTGTTTTTCATTGATACACAAGAGTAATAAGGACATCCAAAGACTGGAGTCTCTTCTCTTTTTCAATAATTACAAGAGTCTTTCAACATAACACTTCATTTGATTTACGGCATCCCGAGCTTCATCAGCAACCACCGGGAATTCATTCATTCAACTCGATACAAAAAGAGATGCAGTGATACCAGCTCTTCTTGGAATAATTGTAAGAGGATGTTCTTGAGTGCGGTTTGAGAAAATTTTATGCTGATCAAACAGTGACTCTGTTTCTGTCCAAGAGACTTGGAAGATGGATACATGGATTTGAGAATGGAGCATTGGAAGTAAAGAGCCATTTGGAGAGAGTACTCTTTTCAGATATTGCTCTAATACCATGTTTGTCTTCTCTCCACCAACCGGTAGTGGAAACCATTTCAGCCCATGGGTTTTCCATTTTCATATCTTCAAGGAAATGGCATGGAATGAGAATTTGAAAGTTCACACCATTGTTGTTGCTCTTAATGCACAACATAACCGAAATGAAGGAGTAGCAGCATAGCTGCATTTCAGATGTATAGTTGTTTGCATTTGGAACATTGACTCTTTGCAGGTGACCATGACCACATAGAGACAGGTAGATGCTCTGTGGAAAGTTAAGATGATATTTCTTCAAGTACTTAGCCAAATCTGGGAAAGAGTTGTCGCAGATATCATAGTAATCATGGCCAATGATGTTCATCATGTCATCAATCCACTTGCTAGCCAGTTCATCAGCCATTCCAATTCCCTTGGGAACCACTAAATCTGCACAAATGTTGAATAAACTAACTCTTAAATAGGTTTATTTTTCACAAAATTTGTGAAAGAAAATTTTGAAAAATGGCTAAGGAATTAAGTCGCGCAAGTCTAAACAATGGCGCGAAAGTATTCGTGTGACGCACTAGTTTTTGACGCGCAAGTATAAACCGCGCAAATACAGATACCTTTACAATAGCGCGACATCGAGGAAAACACTAGAAAACAGAGCAACCTGCACGGCTAAGGTGACCTGCGTGGCGAGAGCTCGAAGGTATGAAGTCCGGAAATCCGGATACTTGTACGGAGGAGAGGCCATGTATTTATAGGCCAGGAGGCCTATCTGCGCGCCGTACCCAGAGCGCTTAAGGCCTGCGCGACGCAAACTTGCGCTCCGCCCTCTGTGCACTGAAGAATTGCGTTCCCCCCTTTTCCTTTGGATGGATTCGATTTCCTCAGAGTCAAATCCTCATTTCTCTCCGGATCTAACTCTGAGGGGGGACTTTTGTTGACGCTCCTTTCGTCACAGAATCTAAAGATCGGTAAAGGGGAATATCTGAGCTCAAAGTGATTCAACCTTTGAAGAAAACATAAAAAATCGACAAAGGCAGGAACACAGGATCAAATAAAACTTCACCGCGCAAGTTATATCATTGTCGCGCAAGTCCACTTGCACGACGCCCTTGGTCGCGCATGTGACTTGCGCGACCTAAGTGATAACCACTCAGTAACCGCTCAGGGCCTTCTTTTTCCTATAAATAGACCCTGTGGGCCCCCCATTCGAGAGGATCTTTTTTCAGAAACTCGGATTGAAGCTCTTGACGCCCAAGTCTCTTCTCAAAGCTTCCGGAACACTTCTAAAGGTAATTTCTTACCTAGAACGGGAGATTTAAAGAGAAGAAGGAAGGCCTAAGGGTTGAAACTCATCAACACTTGTGCACTGCCTTATTCCTTCAATAGAACTCGTGCGTCCCTTTTCTGGAAGAACCTCAAGAGGATTCTAATGGTATTTATAAAGAGTCGCTCAAATATTCTAATGATGTTTGAGAATCACGAAAGTACCCCTCATGTCGCGCAAGTATACTTGTGCGACCAATACTTGCGCGCCATTCAAGACTTGCGGGCCCCTACCTTTTTGGGTGCCCATATTTCCCATTTTACCCCTCTTAAGCCATCACACCTTTCCATTTCAAGATTCAGTCTTCAAGACACTCTTCAAAGCCATTTATGGCATGATTTCTTGATTCGACTTCCTTATCTGAAAGGAATTCTGTGGAATATCTCTCAAAACCTAGTGATTTAAATATCCTTATGTCACTAAATATGGAGAGTTCATTCATTCGACCTCATACTTTAAGATGAGAGAATCCTTAACTTGGGTCTCCTTTTCAGGAATAATCCCCAGTTATAAGTCCTTTAACTTGGGCATCCTCCTCAGGAGTAATCCCCAAACCATAATTCCTTAACTTGGGAATCCTCCTCAGGAGTAAGCCCCGAGTCCTGTAACTTGGGCATCCTCCTCAGGAGTATGCCCCAATCATAATCCTTTAATATGGGCATCCTTCTTAGGAGTAAGCCCCACGTCCTTTAATTTTGGGCATCCTTCTTAGGAGTAAGCCCCAAACCTTAATCCCTAACCTGGGTCTCTTTTTCAGGAATAAGACACAGTCATAATCCTAGGCTTCCTTTTCAGGAGTAAGCCCCAAGTCCCCTAACCTGGGCCTCCTTTTCAGGAATAAGCCCTAGTCATAATTATGGGCATCCTCCTCAGGAGTAAGCCCCAAACCTTAATTCCTTAACTTGGGCATCCTCCTCGGGAGTAAGCCCAGAGTCCTGTAACATGGGCAACCTCCTCAGGAGTAAGCCCCAATCATAATCCTTTAATATGGGAATCCTTCTTAGGAGTAAGCCCCAAGTCCTCTAATTTTGGGATCCTTCTTAGGAGTAAGCCCCAAACCTTAATCCCTAACCTGGGTCTCTTTTTCAGGAATAAGACTCAGTCGTAATCTTGGGCTTCCTTTTTCAGGAGCAAGCCCCAAGTCCCCTAACCTGGGCCTCCTTTTCAGGAATAAGCCCTAGTCATAATTATGGGCATTCCATTTCAGGAGTAAAACCCAATCATAATTCCCCTCCTAATTTGGGCATCCTCCTTAGGAGTAATCCCCAAGATTAGAGTATTAAAATCTCCATGAAGAACATATACCTTTATGGACCATGTTCATGGATTTTCTCCCTAAAAGTGAATCCTAAACCTTCATCTATCTGGGAAGTCATACATACATAAGCCCCAAACCATTTCTTATGATTGCATCTTTTCATGGAACAATTGTCTAAATTTTACTAATACCTCTTGTTTCTCACACCGATCATGACTCACGTGAGCTTAGAGTGTAAAAGTAATTGTGACATCCTGCTTTGAGCCATCAATCATAAACATCATACCCTTACTCGAACTACGTGGGTTCTGATTCCTTTTCCAAAACAAAGGATACGTAGGTAGCCCATTTATGGGTTCGATCCCAACATTGAAATAATCCATGTCCTTCTGAATGACGATAAACTTCAAGTGCCCCACTGAGTGGATTTAAAACCAGCATGGTCATCATAATGACCAAGAGACTTTTATAAATGTTTCGAAGGATACCATTGACCAAGAATCTCTAAATAGATACAGATGATTCTCTATTGATGAAGAACCTCGAATACATAAAAAATATTCTCTAAATTTCTTACATATTTAATCATTGATTGTTAAAACTAAAGGAAAGCTCATTTTATACTTGGTAATGTAATAAGGATTCACGAACATAACTTAAATCTATAAAGAGAGTCCCGGAGTAGAAAATAATTCCCCTCAAAAAGGTGTAATGAGTCCGACCTCCCATCCTCTCGACCAATGAAAATTCCTAAGCCTCATCAGTCCACAAGCTAATGAGCGCCTACCTTTGGAAAGTAGGTCCAAACGGATGTGGAATCATTGGATGTTTCCGGTTCTACGAAAAAACCCGCTAGAAACCGATCGGAACATTTGAATCTCCCATCTAGGAGGTCATCCCTGAATTCCGTGCGAAACAACAGGTCAATATAAAAGTCTACCTCTCTGCGAGGAGGTAGCCCTAGAACGTCTTCGGGAAAGATGTCCGCATACTGATCCACCACTGCAGGAAAACTAGGACTCTGCACGTCAACTGCTCCTAGGATGAGGCTAGCCAACTGATGAGTGATGGGCTGTCCTCTCCTCTGCAAAAGTCCATCCTGTGATGTGAAGGCTCCCTTCTCGCCGGAGAAGGTGAACCTGCTCCCGTCGGTGCGTACACATTGCACCTTGCGCCCAATACAGTCAATCTGTGCATGGACCGTAGATAACCAATCCATGCCCAAGATGACATCGTAAGGCCTCGACGCAGCTACAAGAAGATCCCAGCCGAAGCTCTCGCCTCCTAGAGTATGCTCACACTGGCAGCACCAGTGCGTAATCATCGAGTCTGCTCTCGTAGAAGTCTCTAGCCATAAGGATTGAGCCAACGACTCTGTCGGAATCTCTGAGCTCTAAACAAGGGCAGTGGCTATGAAATAGTGACACGCTCATGTGTCTATAAGAACTTCAGAAAGGGTGGAATAGACACAGATCGTACCTCGAATCATCTCGGGTGCACCATGGTCATAGGCCTCCGCTGCCGGGAGTTGTGCCTGTCTCAGCCCGCCAGCTCCCTGTGGTCGGGGTGGACCTCCTGGTGGTGGTGGTGGTAGAGCCTCAAAGCGTCTCCCACCACCTACTGCTCGGCCAGCTCCTCTACCTCGTCCGCCTCCTCCCTGTGGACCACCACGGTCGACCCTCTGCCTCTTCCTGGGTGGCCCCTCAACTGTCTGCTGCTCCTCGGCACGGTGGGTCGGGCAATCACGAGCCATGTGGCCCTACCCGCCACATGTGTAGCATTGCATTCCTCTTGAAAGACTGGCTCCACGTTGTGTGACCTGCACTGCTGAGCCAGTGTCCTGAGGTCATCTGCGTGAGGGTCTGGTCTGCCGGGACGCATGAGTCATCCGTCGACTACCTGCTGCGGAAGACTCTACTACGTGCCGCCCCGCGGTTGGTCTCGCTGCTGGAGAAGTCTCAGCAAGAATGATCTCGATCAAAATGGCTCGCTCCAGTACTCCTGCCTGAGTCGGAATGCTGAGGGAGATCAGTGATTCCCTGATCTCATGTCTCAATCCCTGCTCAAAGGTCCGGCCCAGAAGAACGGGTCCCGTACCATGTTGGTCGAGTAGCGCGAGAGATCGGTAAATCTCGCCGAGTACTGGGCGACCGTAAAGCTTCCCTGCCGCAGCTGAAGAAGCTCCTGGATGCGCACCGCACGGAGGGTGGCCGGGACGAACTCCGAGCGGAAGAGGCTCTCAATGTCCATCCAGAGAAGAGATGTCTCATCGTGAAACTGGAGCATCAAGCTCCATCATCTTCCCGCTACTGCGTGCTTTAGGCTCGCCGCGAGGATCACCATGAGGTCTGCTGGTGTCCTCACTAGCCTGAAAACTCTTACCACTACCTCCAGCCAGTCCTCGACTGCCTGGGGGTCCGTATCCCCACAGAACCTGGGCAGTCGCTAGCGTTGGAACTCATTCAGTGCACTAAGGCGACGTGCATCATCAGCGGCTGGGGCTGGAAGTATCGGTGGATTGGCGGGTAGAGGTGCCACTGGTGCCTCTACTGTCAAAGGGCCCTGTACCGAGGCCTCATCGCTCGGCGGGCTGTCGTCACATATAACTCTCGGAACCCTAGCTGCCTGCCATCATGGGGCCATCCTGAAAGGAAACAGGTGCGCCACGGTCTGAACAGTATACCTAGGGAGATGATACAAAGTAATCACAAAGAAAACTTGAAACACACATGCAATCAATGTTTTCGTGCATTAAGTCGGAAATCAGAAGTCAGGGTCCTGGTGTACGGATATGTCGGCCGCCGCACCAACACTGGGCTCCCTGGACTGATAACCACACTCAATATGCTTAACACTATTGCATCACATAGAAGAAAGATCAGAGTCTGCGGTAGAACTGAACTCCTCTGATACCAATTTGTCACGACCCATCCTCGGGGCCCGTGCCGTGACTACCCAAAACCCACATTCCATAGGCCATGGGCTGGAGACTAGCACCAAGGCATAAATCCCAGTAAAGGGAAGGCATTTTCTTTCTAAAGTAAACAAGAACCACAGAGTAAGCAAGCGGAAAAAGTAAACACTAAGTAAAAACGGGTACAATAGTAAGTGCAGAAAGTAAGTGGGCCAGAATACAAACCAAACTGGAAGTAAAGTACAACTCGAAAGGGAAAACAACAACTGAAAAGTAAAGCCTCAACGTCGAGCCGTCCACTGGAAGTCCCACCTGAAGGGTGGGTACAGATAGCCTCCACTTCTCCTCGGGTCCACCCGACCGCTACGAGTACGTCCCACCTAGTGGTCCACCTCCAGGTACCGTCCGACTCTGCAAGCCTCCACCACGATCAGCATTGTCCGTCGTCTGCAACCAACACAACGTAGTGTGGGAATAGCCCGTGCAGGGGTGAGTATAAGCTACTTAGTAGGGACCCCGAGACCCCCGATTGTCTCCCAGAATCCACAAAGGATAAACCACAAAGAAAAGATACAATCATGAAGTAACATCTGACACTGCTTAGGTATATGCCCATATATATACCTAAGTCATCAATTCTCACTCGGCTCCAACATCTGAGTTCGAGTACAACCCATTCCACACAGGAAAGCAAAACGTAAATCCACACAGGATAGCATAACACAATACACACAGAAAAGAAAACGTAAATCCAATAGGATTGCACAAGACAATCCACAAAGGAAAGAAAACGTAAATCCACACAGGATAGCACAACACAATCCACAAAGGAGAGTAAACAGGATCAACTCACACAGGTATAATTCTTCAAATGATGATAGATATGATCAATGATCCATCTAAGTCGTCGGACCCACAAAGGATCGATAGGTACTAACCCCCACAATGACCCACAAAAGATTTGACCCACAAAGGATCGATAGGTAACTAACCCCCGCAAAGACCCACACAGGATCAGACCCACTCAGGACCTGTAGGCGCTGGCCCACACAGGACCGTTGAGCGCTGACCCACACAGGATCTGACCCAAACAGGATCGGTAGCACTGACCCACAAAGGATCGCTGAGTGCTGTAGTCGTCACCGTTGAATCCACTGAGGATCTCTGCACAGTCGTCGTCGTCACAGTAGCAGTCGCAGCCAACTCTAGGGTTCCCGCACACAGCAAGCTCGTTCGGGAGGGTCCACTCCACGAGCCGAGAGGCTGATACATCGACTGAAACATAGTCCAGAGTTTATGTATCCAAAAGTTCTGTATCGCCAATAGGAACTCAACGTCGTAGACGGCGCGTCAATCGGACTCTCGGTCTGAGAGTTATTGGCTTTTTCGTCCCAGGGGCCCGGTTGGTTTTTAAGGAAAAACCAACCTGACCGTACTCTAAATGCGTCTAAAACTCGGGCAGAGTAATCCAAAATATCTGTCTCACTTAGAGGAAATCAACAATGTCGACGGCACGTCGATCGGACATCCGGAGCTCAAGATATGAGTGTTTCCGCTCCGAGGGTCTGGTTGGTTTCGTGTAGGAACCAACCTGGACAAACTCAAAGTATTCCGAAACCTTGAGTGAAATATACCGAAACTACCATCTCGATCCAAGGATCGCATGGCCGCTGACGGCGTGTCGTTCGGAGGCCCGTAGCTCATGTTATGAGCAAAAGACCCAAAAGGTCCAGAAACAGGGGGTCTGGGCCCGGAATGACTCGGCCCAACCCCCCCTAGGTCCAGGTCCGACCCTGTTTGGCATGACCCGACCCAGCCAGGGCGGCCCGGCCCGGCCGGGCGGCCGAGCGGAGGAAGCTGTGGGGCGCTGCCCCTGCGGACCGAGGTGCCACGGCCCCACTTGGGGCCGCGCTGGGTCAACGGACGCGGCTTTTCCGTGTCCCGTGTGTTACCGGACCCACGCGGTCGCGGGTCTGGTCGGCCGCCGCCGCCACGCCAGCAACCCGCGCCGCCGGTGGGTTCCTCGGGCCACCGGAGTTGCTCTGGTGGTCCGATTCCACTTTCGTATGCACCGAAGCTCCTCCCAGGTCCCATTCTTCACTGTCAGGCCCTCAAATTTCCATTGCGGCCCCGCTTGTCATCGTCCGCCGTTTTGTGCATCAACAAAGAACTGCAGAGGGTTGTCAGTCCGTGTTTGTTTGGCCCGTCTCATCCGCATTATGTGATAACAATCGGGAAAAAGTTCAACACATGAAAACATAACAAGATACAATTTTAATAAATTAAAATTTTACTTTGATCCCGGGCTCTTTTTTTTAGAAATAATCAACTACGGGAATAAAATATTATTTTCAAACGAAATCCCTACCTCGCCATAGTCGTAAAGCATGCGTTCTTCGCGGAATTGATCGTCGCGGAAGAAGAGGATCGTCGCGTCGTGGAAGAGCGTCACGTCGTCGCGGTATACGGAGTTGCGTCAACGAACTCCGAGGATCAAGAACATACAGATTTAATTTACACGAATTAAATCCATATCAAGTATAAATTCCACAAAAGAATTTAAATGATTCGAAAACTCCTACCTCAAACGGATGTTTGAAGATGTGTTGTGGAAGAAGGAACGTCGCAGAAGAACGTCACGGGAGAAGAATCGTCGGTGTCGCGGTACTTGGCGTCGCGTTGTCGATCTCTGAGGGCTCAGCATTCTTCATCGCCCTTTCGTCGAAAGTCTGTGTTCTTCACGTTCTTCGCGTTCTTCGTGTTCTTCGCATTCTTCGCGAAGGAGGATGAAGGACTTATGGTTCTGTCAAATCCTCTCAACGAACAAAAAACAAGAAGAAAAGTGTTGGTCTTATTTTATTAATGTGCCAACTAACGAAAAAAGATATGTTAAGTAACGACCCATTAATTCATAGAATTAATTCAACGAATAAAACCGCCCAATTAAAAGGAGCATTTAATAGATTAAGAAACGCCCAAGTTGACTTTCAATTAATAGTGGTTTTCGCGGGTGCATTACTTAGAAGAAAAGAAACGGTGGGGCTCATGTGGGCCCCACCTCACAAATATCCTACTAAGAGGGTAGGATATTTTTGAGTTCCATCCTATCCGCTTCAACTCATCTTAAGCAGCTTAAAGTGGATTTTAAGCAGCTTTAAGTGAAATAAAATAAATTTGTCGTACCACATTATTTTATTTCTTAACTTTAAGCCCAAAAATTAAAAACCACACCTGAGAAAACACAACTCCGGAAGAGGCGTTTCTAAGAAAATACCAGCGCTGCGATTCCATCGGTGCCCTCAGAATTCGATTCCGAGAACCGGTTCAAAAGTTAGAAAAACCCGCTTGTTCGTTCACTGAACATACCCGAGCCAAACTTCGGAAAACGATTCTGAGCACACCAGGCCTCGAAATCATGTTCCATCAATAACTACATTCTTGTCAAATTCCAAAGAAAACTAAGAATAAAATTTCCTTGAAATTTGCGTGTCTTTACAGAGTATATCTTTTCCATTAAAATGA
>CAUJRU010002523.1:0-73937 GCA_963277665.1 Viscum album
GGTATATTCTATGAGTTCATAGTGATGAGATACATGATTAACATGTGAGATAAGAAACACATAAAAATAAATATAATGAAAAAAGTTAATAATTGAATAGAAAATGAAATACATAAATTAAAATTATAAAAAAATCATACTTTTTATTAGAATATGCAGAATACTTATACTCAGTCAACCGAGAATATATTTATATGCGTTGAGGAAACACCTTCTTCATTGATCGATTCAGCACAATATCATGTCATAGAGAGATTTTATTTTGATTTGGATGGTCTCCACATGCCATGGTAGAGTAACTTCAATGGTATTGGTCTTTTTAGTTGATAAGATATTGATCACCTTTTTAGATATACATTTATTCCAGGATTAGCCTCTGTACACCTTTAATAGTAATATAATAATTGAATTTTTTTGGTCCATCATTACTCTACATGAAAATTATGTTTTTCAAAGTGTGCTCCCTTGAATAATTTCACATTATGGAAATTGAGACTAAAATGGATAGAGTCAGTGCATGTTATCACTCAGTCATAGAATCGAGTGGTGGAAAGGAAGATGAGAACCATCTACAATTATAATTCCACTATGACAAACACTACAATCAATTATTCCTTAGTTTCAATTTTCATTAAATTTTATACTTATATATCTATATATTTTTCTTATTTTTAATAATTTATATTTTTTAATTAATAATATATGTCATGAACCAACTCGGGTCAACCCCGAACCAGTCCCCCGAGACAACCCGCGACATGTCCCAAGAGGCGTTCCTGATCCTCCTGGGCTGGCGACAAGTGCCAGGGCATCACAGAGTACACATGGGAATGATTTCACCCAATAAAAATTTACTAAGAAGCAGAAGTAAATAAATGAAAATAAAATAAAACAGACAAGAACATAATTAACCTGACCACGAACCAAACTCCTCGCGACCCTGAGAGTCAATCGTCAAACTACAACCAACTCTCGTCCACGACGAGCAAGCTTGAGTCAAACCTGCAATAGAAACTAAAAACCAGAAAACACTATAGGCATGAGTATTAAAACTCAGTAGGATATCCCGAAAAATCTATTCCCAAAGAACTACCAATAAAATAAGAATTTACCAACTTCACGTTTGAACTACATTATATAAAATATGGGTTTTCACACACACAAACACTTTCTATTTTGAAAACAAGTAATAGTCCATTTCCCTTTATAATTCGAAACAAGTTTAATGTTGTAAGAAATGGGTGAATTGTGTTTTAAAACATTTTGTGAACAATTTAGAAATCCAAACTTTAGTTGTTAGTCAAAAGGAAAATCACACACAACACACACTAGGGCAATGGGAAAAAAGTGGCACACAAGGGGAGGCATCCAAACTCAGCCTCTCAATCGCCTGCCACATAAAAATAGGCACTAAAAGAGACATGGGTCGAACCTAGGAGATCGTGAACAAACCAGAAAGTAATATACATGTGACTCATCCTGAAGGCATTCCCTAACTCGATGACGTCATTACGCCCATACTACTACCCGATATAGCCCTGCATGGCCTAACCGAGGGGCCCAATCCCCATAGCAGCAATAACTCAGTATTCCCCTGCTATGGGGCCACTAGCCAGTGCGTGATCTAAACTAGTGCAACAATCGTTCTTAGAAAATTAACTCAGTATGACAGGTTCCCATGTCAACACATATAATAATAATAAAAAAGGGGTGTGCCCACAATGTAAATTAATCAGTCACGATGCACAAACATCACATACAACTCACGAAATCAACACACACCAATGATCACCCCTGAATGGGTCATCCAAAATAATTTATTTTACTAAAGTTCCAAACGGGCCTTCACAACTTTTAAAGCAATACATCTTTTTTTGAGAAATCCCAAAAAAACTTGTTCAGATGAAATCATTTATCTTTAAAACTAAAATTACGTTTGAAATTCCGTGAATTATGTTTAAAGGCCAAATAGGCATTCTTTCAAAACTGGGTGTCCACCTGTCAGGAAAATGTTCCAAGTGTTTGGCATAAAATAAACGGCTCTTTTCACACTAATTAATCATTTAAAATTTTTATTATATAATATTATTTATTATTCATTAAAATTAACAAAACATCAAGCATTGAAAAAATTCTAAATTTAAAGGTGAGTGCAATGGGGGACCTACCTCAGCTTGCAGTCCAAACACAAAGGCGCGAAATGCTTCACGCAGCCGTACAAGCAAAAGCAAGTTGATGACAACAATATCACGGGGTTACCTTGCAAACATGCTGCAACAAATGCACAATAACTAATAGCATAGAAAGACGGATTTAAAACAAACTAAACCAGCAAAAAACGTGAAAGAACTACCTCGACACGTTTTCAAATCACAACTCGCACCATTGACACTATTTACTAAACCGCTTTAAAAACCACAAAGTGTTTACAAAAAACCATAAAATGCCAGAATAACTCACTAAACATAAAGAGCTGACATGACATTTTAAGAAAACACTTAGAGTAAAAAAATGGACAAAAGCGCATGGTACATTGAAACCTAAATTTAAAAGCATGTGCGCCTAAACACATTTTCAAAACTAAGCTCGCAGCATCAACATTATTTAATAAATTTTCTAAGAATTCATAAAAATATTTTTGAGTAGTAAACTGCGGTTTTTCACAGGCAAAACCCACTCAAAACCACATAAATATTTTTATATAACCGTTACACCATTTATAAAACACTTTTTCACAATTAAACAAACCACTAAGAAAAATTTATTAATCAATTTCAAAATGTGTCACATGACTGAAAATATCAAAAACACACTCAAAACATATTTTATAACTAAAAACACATTGACGTCACACCAAAACACAACTACAACCCATGCACATTTTTATAAACCAACAACACAGTTTATAAAGCACTACAAAATAGTGAACACAACTAAATAAATAAATAAAACTATTTTTTACCGAACTAAATAATCTCTAAGAATGTAAAAACCACCGAGAAGGTAAATTAACTTTCCAAACAATGAGTATCTCTAAAGGAAAAAATTTCCTTCAAAACAATTTTTCTAAAAAAAACTAATTAATACCCACCGGATGTGGAAAAAAAACAAGAAACCAAAGTATTTCCAAATTTAAAAGGCAAGGCAAAGGAATCCTACCTCAATTGTCGATGGAATTCCCGAAACCAGTGTGTAACCTCATTCGCACGATGATTACACCGGAGGGGATCTGCGCGACTGAGAAATGGTCGGCCGAAGGGGGTTTTAGGACAGGGGAAGGGTCTGCCAATGTGGGGTGGTGCTGGCGATGCCACACCAGCCTAGAGTAGGCGACGCCGGAGGATGCAGCAACTGGTGGCGGTGGCAGGTCGACCGGCAAGGGGGAAGGCGGTGTTTGATGCGCTGAAATGGGGAAGAAGATGGGCTGCAACGGTGAAGGGCTGGAAATGGAAGAGGGTGCTGGAATGAGGCTGAGGGAAGTGGTGTGGTGCTGGTAAGCTAGTGGAGGGGAGGCCGAGTCGGCCGGTAGAGGGTGAGCAGGGAGGCCGAGTGCAGGTGAGGGGAGGCGAGAGCTCGAATCGAGACGGGGGGGGGGGGGGTGGCTGCTCGCGACAGGAGAAACCTGGGGGGGGGGGGCTGCGCTGCGCAAGGGAGAGATAGAGGGAGGCCGATTGCCGGTGGGTGAATGGCCAGAGCGGGATTGCGGTTGGCTATTTCATAAAAGGAGGAGAAGAAAAGGGAGGGGATGGTGGCGTGACGGGAAAGGGGAGAGAGAGGTAGGGTTATAAAAATAAAATAAATAAATAAATAAAAAGGATAAAAGAATGTAAATAGAAAGAAATAAAAAAAAGAAATAAAGGAAAAGAGATAAATGAAAAGAAGAAAAATAAATAAGAGAAAGTAAATAAAAACCCAAAAAAATACATAAATAAATAAATAAATTTAATAGTAATTATTATTATTATTACAAAACTTCTCTAATCCTAATAACAATAATAATAATAAAATTTCATCAATAATAAAAATAAAACAACACCCTCATTTAAATAGATATTTAAATATACATAGATACATATATATAACAAGTATATAAACATATATATAAACAGTTATTTAAATAAAAATATATATATAACATATATATAAACATATATAAACACACACACATATATATAAACATTTATTATAAACACATATACATATATATATATATATATGAACATATATGAACATATATGAACATATATAAACATATATAAACATATACCAACATATAAACATATAAACATACACAAACATATTTACACATAAACATATATAACATATAACATATAACGTTAAAGAATATAAGCATATAACATATCTGTATGTATATAACATAAACATATATAACATATATATGTCAAAACATATAAACATATATACATATATATATATATATATTTATCAATTCGCTAAACCAATTAATCTAATTAATATTAAATTTAGATGATCGTGCGGCATTTGCGCACCGTATGGTTCCAAGCGGACTACAAGTAGGCCACGCGTCTTAGACATACGGAGTTCGCGCACTATCTCTAACCATAAAATCATCCCAAAAAATAAAAATTTAAACCGGGACTCGCCCGCACACAAGAAAAAACACCCGACGTTAAGATAAATAAAGTAAATAAGGTAAATAAATAAAAACATGTGCGACAATTCTCCCCACCATAAAGCTTTCTGCCCCCTGAAAGCTATAACAAGATAAATCCCCAAATGAAAACCGACATTACTTTACAATTTAAGGAAATATCTAAAGAACGACAACAAAGAGATCCCGAAACACTCCCAAAAAGGGGAGAGATAAACCAAAATAACTCATGTAATAGGAACGAATTACCTGCTATGTGTCACCCTCCCCCAAAAGTGTGACCACCTCCAGTTGATCGCTTCAAAGGAAAATGAACTTTAACAATAGTAGATCCAGGCCCAACATACGCACACCTTAACACCACTCAACCGAACTCAACAAATTTCTTCATCCTCAATTCAACCTTAAAACACAACATCCGGAACAACGCTAATAAAAACACGAAGACTCTTTTGAAACTAACAAACAGGTCAAAACCACATCCAACGCGTATCTCTTAAAACCCTACTCCAATTTGACACTATAACTCTCACGCCACAACTCTTTACCAAAAGAAGAACATAGAATTTGGTGATTCCATATAAGACCAACCACAATCCAACCGAAAACCAGAACGAAACTGAGAGATTGACACGGGAGGTCCGAACGGACTCCCCACCATAAGAAACAATCTAAACTGAATTTAGCGAGACCTGTGATGGGTCTCAACACCATAAGAATCAATTCAGTTCCTGGAATAGGGCCAGAACACCATCAGTCGAGACAAAATTCATGATCACAATAATTTTCAACATGGGGAGGCCGAATGGACTCCCCACCATAAAGATGCCAAGGGGAGAAGAATAGGAGGACCTCCCAGCATCATCACCAGCCATCACTACCCACGGGTGGGAGGGGGCCATGTCCAACACACCACCCCTACCCAGAAAGCATTAAGCGACCAACTCTTAATAAACGTGAGAAACGACATGACCAGGAATTTCTTACACATAAAATAGGCATAAGGAATAACATGATTTTCACTACGCGCTCTTACTGAGATCAAAACCCTGCTACAAGACTTCACCTTTCATTAGAGTTCCCCCGACTACGCGCTAGCTTCACTCCGAGGCCTGTGGTTGGAGCTCTGACGATTGAAGCATTTTTCAGCTTCGTAGTCAGGTTTATGAAACCCCAGAAGCATGACAAAAGAACCTAAATTTTAACAATCCCACATCCATAAGATCAAAGGTTTAAAGGAGTTCAGCCACAACCATTCTTTCAACTGAAAGAAAAAAACACCACAAAATAGTACAGGTAACGACTACTACATCCAAGAGGCATCACAAGAATAAAACATCAAGCTCATCCACCAACATCTCCATACTCCTGCTGACGAGCTGTGGTGACCTTCGACGAGCCATGTTTGGCTTCAGCGCGCTTCTTGGAAACACCGCAGTAGAATCTTTGCAAGTGACCCCAACGTCCACAGGTGTGGCAAGGTCTTGGAGCATTCAGACACATTGGCCTCTTGTGACCCTGCTTACCACACGAGTGACATATCACTACATTGCGCTGTGAAGAAGATGACTGAAGGTCTAAAGGCATCTTGATTCCTCTATTAGATAAACCAAAGTCAGGTCGCTTCCCATCCTTCCTATCGTCATCCTCTGCACTGTCACCGAAGGTCGGGGAAGGATTTGCAGCCTCATGTCCTCCTGGTAACTCAGATTCAGCCAAAAAGGCTTGCTCCACAACATCTGAGAAAGTGGTTAAGTTGAGCCCTTCCACTTTCGATCGCAGTTCTGGTCGAAGCCCCAACTCGAATTGTCGAGCCTTCCCGTGATCATTTGCAATGAACCATTGATCGTACGGAACTAGATCTACGAAATGTCGATTGAACTCCACTACCGATTCAACACCCAGCTGAAGACAACACAACTCCATCCTCTTCCTCAGCTTCATCAACTTAGAGAAGAGTTGTTGGATGAATGAGGACTTGAAAAACTCCCATGTCAGATCTTCCGGAGGCTTTTTCCAAGACATGGACTTCTACCATTTCTAGGTTGGGCCATCATGCATAAAGGTAGCCAACATCACCTTTAATGACTCAGGCAGCCCAATGAAACTGAACTTCCTCTCAATATTTTTCAACCACTCTTCTGCCTCAAGAGGATCTTCTTGTCCATAAAAGAGAGGAGGGTTCAACTTCCGGAACTCCAGAACATAATCGATGGGGTGATCAACTGGAGGATTAACTGAGGATGCACCACTTAAAGCTGCACCTTGAGCATCCATCGAGCCTTTGTGGGGGAGAACACTACGGAACAAAGAAACAAGGAACTTGATCAAAACATAATCAATACCATTTTAAATTCAATGTTGCTCAATGACCAAAAAAATGAAGGAAAAACCCATTCACTAAAGAGGAAAACTATTAATGATGAGTGACTCGACCATATGGTTGGCAGCCATACGTCAGCCATACCATCATCACTAAGAGCATTGTAGGGTGAAGTCTCCGGCTCCACAAGGCTTGATAGGCCCTGCGAGCTCACGAAGCTACTTTCCCGACTCCCATTTGATTACCCAACATAAAACAATCCAAAAGACCCAAAAGACACTAACAACCCGGACATCTCTTGGTAACTTGAGGTTCATAACGATCAAGGATTCATGACGTCCTTCCCATTCCAACACCCCGAGTCCAAGCAACTTTACTCCCTTTACAATGACAACTCCAGATAGAAATGGGCACTCTGAAAAACAAGGTCTGCTCAGGAGCTAACCTACTCTGATACCATTTTGTCATGAACCAACCCGGGTCGACCCCGAACCGTTCACCCGAGCCAACCCGCGACATGACCCGAGAGGCATTCCTGATCCTCCCGGGCTGGCGACAAGCGCCAGGGCATCACAGAGTACACATGGAAACGATTTTTCCCAATAAAAATTTACTAAGAAGCAGATGTAAATAAACGACAATAAAATAAAACAGACCAGAACCTAACTAACCTGACCACGAACCAAACTGCTCGCGACCCCGAGAGTCGATCGTCAAACTATAACAAACTCTCGTCCACGAAGAGAATGCTGGAGTCAAACCTGCAACAGAAACTAAAAACAAGAAAACACTATAGGCGTGAGTATTAAAACTCAGTAGGCTAGCCCGATAAATCTATTCCCAAAGCACTTCCAATAATATAAGAATTTACCAACATCACGTTTGAACTACATTATAGAAAATATGGGTTTTCACACACACACACACACACTTTCCATTTTGAAATCAAGTAATAGTCCATTGCCCTTTATGATTCAGAACAAGTTTAATGTTGTAAGAAACAGGTGAATTGTGTTTTAAAACATATTGTGAACAATTTAGAAATCCAAACTTTAGTTGTTAGTCAAAAGGAAAATCACACACAACACATACTAGGGCAATGGGAAAAAGTGGCACACAAGGGGAGGCATCCAAACTCATCCTCTCAATCGCCTGCCACATAAAAATAGGCACTAAAAGAGACATGGGTTGAACCTAGGAGATCGTGAACAAACCAGAAAGTACTATACATGTGACTCATCCTGAAGGCATTCCCTAACTCGATGACGTCATTACGCCCATACTACTACCCGGTATAGCCCTGCATGGCCTAACCGAGGGGCCCAATCCCCATAGCAGCAATAACTCAGTATTCCCCTGCTATGGGGCCACTAGCCAGTGCGTGATCTAAACTAGTGAAACAATCGTTCTTAGAAAATTAACTCAGTATGAAAGGTTCCCATGTCAACACATATAATAATAATAAAAAAGGGGTGTGCCCACAATGTAAATTAATCAGTCACGATGCACAAACATCACATACAACTCACGAAATCAACACACACCAATGATCACCCCTGAATGGGTCATCCAAAATAATTTATTTTACTAAAGTTCCAAACGGGCCTTCACAACTTTTAAAGAAAAACATCTTATTTTGAGAAATCCCAAAAAACTTGTTCAGATGAAATCATTTATCTTTAAAACTAAAATTACGTTTGAAATTCCGTGAATTATGTTTAAAGGCCAAATAGGCATTCTTTCAAAACTGGGTGTCCACCTGTCAGGAAAATGTTCCAAGTGTTTGGCATAAAATAAACGGCTCTTTTCACACTAATTAATCATTTAAAATTTTTATTATATAATATTATTTATTATTCATTAAAATTAACAAAACATCAAGCATTGAAAAAATTCTAAATTTAAAGGTGAGTGCAATGGGGGACCTACCTCAGCTTGCAGTCCAAACACAAAGGCGCGAAATGCTTCACGCAGCCGTACAAGCAAAAGCAAGTTGATGACAACAATATCACGGGGTTACCTTGCAAACACGCTGCAACAAATGCACAATAACTAATAGCAGAGAAAGACGGATTTAAAACAAACTAAACAAGAAAACAACATGAAAGAACCACCTCAACGCGTTTTCAAATAACAACTCGCACCATTGACACTATTTACTAAACCTCTTTAAACACCACAAAGTGTTTACAAAAAACCACACAATGCCAGAATAACTCACTAAACATAAAGTGCTAACATACCATTTTAAGAAAACACGTAGAGTGAAAAAATGGACAAAAGCGCATGGTACATTGAAACCTACATTTAAAAGCATGTGCGCCTAAACACGTTTTCAAAACCAAGCTCGCAGCATCAAAATTATTTAATAAATTTTCAAAGAATTCATAAATATATTTTTCAGTAGTAAACTGCGGTTTTGCATAGGAAAACCCCACTCAAAACCACATAAATAGTTTTATATAACCCTTACATCATTTATAAAACACATTTTCACAATTAAACAAATCATTAAGAAAAATTTATTAATCAATTTCAAAATTTGTCACATGACTGAAAATATCAAAAACACACTCAAAACATATTTTATAACTAAACACACATTGACGTCACACCAAAACAGAACAGAAACCCATGCACACTTTAATAAACCAACAACACAGTTTATAAAGCACTACAAAATAGTGAACACAACTAAATAAATAAAAAAACTATTTTGTACCAAACTAAATAATCTCTAAGCATGTAAAATCCAATGAGCAGGTAAATTAATTCTCCAAACAATGACTATCTCTAAAGGAAAAAATTTCCTCCAAAACAATTTTTTTTAAAAAACTAATTAATACCCAGCGGATGTGGAAAAAAAACAAGAAACCAAAGTATTTCCAAATTTAAAAGGCAAGGCAAATGAATCCTACCTCAATCATCGATGGACATCCCGAAACCATTGTGTAACCTAATTCGCACGATGATTACACCGGAGGGGAGCTGCACGACTGAGAAAGGGTCGGACGATGGGGGTTTTATGACAGGGGAAGGGTTTGCCAAAGTGGGGCGGTGCTGGCGATGCCACGCCAGCTTAGAGTAGGCGACGCCGGAGGTTGCAGCAACTGGTGGTGGCGACAGGTCGACCGACAAGGGGGAAAGCGGTGTTTGATGCGCTGAAATGGGGAAGAAGATGGGCCGCAACGGTGAAGGGATGGCAATGGAGGAGGGTGCTGGATCGAGGCTGAGGGAAGTGGTGTGGTGCTGGTAAGCATGTGGAGGGGAGGCCGAGTCAGCCGGTAGAGGGTGAGCAGGGAGGCAGAGCACAGGTGAGGGGAGGCGAGAGCTCGAACCAAGAGGGGGGGGGGGAGGCGGTGCCTGCTCATGATAGGAGAAACCCGGGGGGGCTACGCTGCGCAAGGGAGAGATAGAGGGAGGCCGATTGCCGGTGGGTGAATGGCTGGAGCGGGATTGCGGTTGGCTATTGCACAAAAGGAGGAGAAGAAAAGGGAGGGGATGGCGGCACGACAGGAAAGGGGAGAGGAAGGTAGGGTTAGAAAAATAAATAAATAAATAAAAAGGATAAAAGAAAATAAATAGAAAGAAATAAAAGAAAAGAAATAAAGGAAAAGAGATAAAAGAAAAGAAGAAAAAGAAATAAGAGAATGTAAATAAAAACCCAAAAAATAAATAAATAAATAAATAAATTTAATAGTAATTATTATTATTATTAAAAAAATTCTCTAATCCTAACAACAACAATAATAATAAAATTTCATCAACAATAAAAATAAAACAACACCCTCATTTAAATAGATATTTAAATATACATATATACATATATATAACAAGTTTATAAACATATATATAAACATTTATTTAAACATATATATATAACATATATATAAACATATATAAACACACACATATATATATAAACATTTATATATAAACATTTATTATAAACACATATACATATACACATATATATATTATATATATATGAACATATATGAACATATATAAACATATATAAACATATACCAACATATAAACATATAAACATATACAAACATATTTACACATAAACATATATAACATATAACATATAACGTTAAAGCATATAAGCATATAACAGATGTGTATGTATATAAAATAAACATATATAACATATATATATCGACACATATAAACATATATACATATATATATAAATATATTTATTTATTAATTCGCTAAACCAACTAATCTAATTAATATTAAAATTCGATGACCGCGCGGCATTTGCGCACCGTACGGTTTCAAGAGGACTTCAAGTAGGCCACGCATCTTAGAAATACGGAGTTCACACACTATCTCAAACCATAAACTCATCCCAAAAAATAAAAATTTAAAACGGGACTCACCCGCACACAAGAAAAAACACCCGACGTTAAAATAAATAATGTAAATAAGGTAAATAAATAAAAATAGGTGTGACAATATTACTATTGGGTGTTCTCAGTGCCATGGATTCTTTGATGGTGTTTCATGTTGGTTTAACTAGAAGATCTTATTCTCTATGGGGTTGACTGATCTAGAGCGACCATACAGTGATCATCCATTGGAAGTGTCCTCAGAAAAGTTTGACATCTGCATCAAGTGGGATCATCCATATTGAATGGGGTATGTAGAGGCTCGTGTATCCTTCACCTAGCATATTGATATCATTAATCAGCCAAGACAAATATGGAATCTTCTCCTCCTCTTACTTTTTTAATTTTTATCAATGGGTGATGTGGTTTCTTGGTTGACATTAGAGGATCAGTTTGTAGATTGTTTTAGGATAGACATGTTTAATTCCAGATCTACAGGTGATTAAGTATTCTTCATTGGTGGGTTTCCTATAGTGGTGGTTCACTATGGCATAGACCTTTGAGGTTGTAACAAATCCAAAATTATTCAGTGCATCCAGGTGGTTTGTGTTTGTGGATGGGTGTTTTAGTTTTGGGATGGTAGCAGTGTAGGGGTGAAACATGGTAATGTTTGATATGTTCTACTGAGGAAGTGTATCTTTATCTTTAGAGTAGCGGTAATAGTTTCCAATATTTAGAGTGGGAATTGGCCATAGATAATAGTGCTAAGGGGTGGAGTTATAGTTAGTAGTGTGATACCATTGGATGAGGTCATAGTAAGAGGTTTCATACCAGTGGTGTTGGGTAGTTTATTGGTGGGACTGTAGAAAAATTCTACCATGGGTTTAGAAAAACATGTGAATGGTAGATTGTTCTACTGTAGTAGGTTGTAGCAACGGTAACACATCCTGGCTATAGTAGTGTGCTAACATGGAGATATTGGAAGAATAACATCAATATTTATTATATTTGAATATTATTTTTCAGTGAAATTAACTATTTAAATTCTAATATGATTAACCAATTAAAACTAAACATTGAATTTAATATGATAATTATAATCCAATGTCAAATAAATTTCCATATAAATAATTTAACAATAAAACTTCAATGATTTTAAAAATCACACTCATTAATTTTAATATTTTTATTTTAGAAGTAAAAAAAATTCATTTAAAAAAAATTAAAAGGGCGTTTGTCTGGCTAAAAGAATTTATATAATTAAAAGTAAAATTAATAATCCATTTCAAAATTTAATTATAGTTTTAATTCCAATAAATTTTATTTCAAAAACCAATTTCAAATTCTGTATGTTCTAAAAATTTATATAACAAATGAACAAACATATAAAATTACTAATTTATCCAACTATGTGTTATTTCTAGATTCATTATGTTTAAAAATTAACACAGTTTTAATACTGATTTTTTAATTTATGTGGTTAATTTCAATGAAAAGATGACAATTTGTTTGAAATGTGCTCAAATCAATTTATATTTAGTAAAACCCACCTTTAAAAAAATTGGAAATGAAAACATAATAATTAGGTGACACTAAATTATTAGTAAGGGGTGGATAAAAATTTGGCCAATAATTTTTTTATTTGAATTTGTTGAAACACTAGTAGAAGGAAAATATCATTACATAATTAGTGATGATTCTAAAACACAACTGATATTAAAATTAAATTCCATAAGAAATTCCAGAAAAAATATCAACATGGAAACATAATAGCTATAACATTTATTAGAATAATTTAATATAAACTTGAATCATGACAGAGAAAGATGATAATGAATAATATCCTAAAAATGTAGTATAAACACTAGAATAAGTACATATTACTTGCGTGATCCACACCATCCATTCCCCGGATTAGGAGTAAATAAAATGTAGTCATGAAGATACTTATTATGAGATATAAAATCCGAAAAAATTCATTTTAGGGATATATATTCCCACACCTATCATTCATTCACACATACATGTTCTAATTAAAATTATACAATTTTTACATCATAATGATCCCTTGGAAATTAAAAGGGTCACATGAATAACCCAAAATAAAGTCATTCAATTTTCATAATATCCTTATAAAATTATAATTGGCTTCATAAAAAATAAAAATATAAATAGTTAAATTTTAAAAAATAACCCATATAAATATAACATTTTTCATAAAACAGTCAAATGGTATAAAATAAAATTACAAACTAAATCTTTTGATACCAAAAATGTGATCAACCAGAATAGTCACACAATTAATGAAAAAATACGGTGAAACATGAAACATAACTACGTTATATATATATATATATATTACATTAGGATAAGGAAAACCAAATCATGCAAATATATTTTTGAGAACATTTTGTATTAAACTTTGTAAAAGAAATAGTAATGAGTTTATTTCAAAAACTAATCCTACATTTAATAAAAATGAAATAAAATCATTTATGAAAATGAATTTGTTTCCAAAAATATTTCTCTAAGATGAAAAGTGATAAGTTCATTCCAAACATAATATCTTAGAAAAACATTGTTCAACAAGAAATTATATAACGTAGAGAAAGGATGTTGAGTTACCAAGTACCATACCTCTACCCACGATTACCACGAAAGTGCTTTATCATGTTGCATCAAAAAAATTAAAAAATTAATTAACTATTTTAAAACCTTACTGATATAAATTTTCATTTATAATATTTATCAATAGCAATAATCTTATGTTATTATATTTCAATAGTCACTTTTCAACATCAAGTGTTAATAATCTTGACCATTTAATGTAAGATTTATAAAAGTAGTGTTGATCTTCATTTTTCCTTAAATATCATCATTGGAAAAACCATTAAAGGTACTGTAATTTATGTTTTAAAAATACCTATAAGGTTTTAATTTCATTTCATGGGATTTTTAGGCACATTTCGTGAAGTAAAAAACCTCAATACACCAGTTTTGGGTTATTTACGGATTTCAATGGATTACTTTATAAAGATGACTATTTTTTGTTATCTATAAAAGATAATATAAATTATATATATCAAACACACACCCAGAGATATATATATATATATATATATATATCAATTATACTAATGAAATATATATTAAACTTTTCAATTACGGTAGTAGTGAAAAACAGAAGACATGAGTTTATGGAGGTGGTATTCTATGAAATACAGTAGAGAAACTTATATTTTTATTAGAAGATGAAGTGGAATAAATAATGCTTATTTCATTAATATAATAACATATAAGTATTAAAATGATACTTATTTAATTATATTATTATGGATATAAGTTATCTTGAAAAAAAGGATCTAGGAGAAATGATTTTAAGAAGGTAATACTTACGCAGGAGAATTATTTTTTCTTAGATATATCAATAGAGGTGAAGGCCTTAAGTTAAAAACTCTAGATCAAAGGCCTATGTAATATCAACATAATTATATGATAGGTATTGTGGGTATATTTTCCTGTTATGTTTTAATGGGATGTCTAATCTTAGTGGGGTAGAAGTGTTCCCCTTTTATAACTGAAGAAAAGGGCCATTTTAGGAATTCCATTTACACTTCGATGATATCATTATTCTATTCCCCAGTCAATGACTAAAAACATTCATAGTAATGGATTTTATATAGGTCTATTTTTTATAAAGCCTTATCCAAGATATTCCACACATGTTTTCAAAATGATTCATGTTATTACTATAGTTTTGTTTATATTTTATATTTTGATTTTATCATTGGAAACTAATTTTAAACTATGTAATTTATATTTTCTTTAAACATATAATTTATTATATAATATCAAATTTATATATTTTTACCCTAAATTTAATTTTCAATTTCTATAATTAAATTTCTAAATCTGATAAAACCAACTTGTAAATGAAAATATAATATATAAATAATGTTTTTGAAGAAAAATTAATTAAAAATTATGTGTTATTAATATTATATTGTATATATGATAATTTAAATGAGTGTTACTATAAATATATAAACATTTTATTTTTATAAGAGAAAAATCTTTTAAAATAGACTAATTTTATTTATTAAATATAAATAACTTGATATTATTCAAATAATTATTAAAAGAACTTTTTACCATTATTGTTTAAATTAACATTAGTATTCACAATACAATATCTGTTTCTATAGAATAAAATGATTTTTTTTTCAATATTATAGGAATTTAAAACTAAAATATGATATATTTATATACAATTTCTAAAAGTGATACCGTCATATTATTAATATAAGCATGTGAAAATATTTTTTTAGTGTGAAATATTATTTCAATTTCAAGAATGATAAACATATTTTTTATAAATTAAATATAATATTTTAAAGTGATTTATATTAAATATTAAATATATTTTTTTAAATCAAAACATTTTTATAAAATTATAATTTTATTCTTGCATTATTAAAGTGATAATTTTTTAAAACCTTTGTTTTTACAGTTAACTTAATTATATTTTTGATAGAAAAATCCCAAAAATTATGCTTAATCTAATATAGACATGATAAATCCAAATATGAAGTTACTTATTTTAAGATTATATTATTAAAATTATAATTTTTTTCATTGAGAACATAAAATGTATTGAAAAATTGGTTTTATAAGATTTAATTTTGGTATAATAACTATTTATTTTTCAAAAAATATATAATTAATCTATTGTCAATCCTTTATTATATGAGAATATATTATAAATGGAAAGAATAAAAATTTAGAAATTTGTTATATTAATTTCTTATTATTACTAATTGAGTCAATATTTAAAGTGAATATTATTTATTTGTTCTTATTTATAAATAAATAAATAAATAAATATTTATTTGTACATATATTCCATAATTATGTTTCCACTATTTATATCAGGTATTTATATGGATACCGTACAATAGTCTATATTTTTATTTGGTTTTGGTGTTTCATGTGGATAAGATGTCAAACAAATATTTTATTTAAAGAGGAAAACTCACGCAGCTATATTTACCCTCTTAAAAATAATTTTGTCATTGTAATTTTATTACATTTAAGGAAATCATTGAGGGGTTTTTATCTCATTACATCATCAAGTTCCCACTTAGCTTAATAAAACATATTATTTATCAATTTTACATTGGCCTGATGAGTGGGATTATTCTACATCACGTTATCCCTTCGATCTAGAATATTCAATGAATGTTTCTCATATGGGATATCATGTTTTAGTGTCATTTATTATTAATTAAAAACTTCTAAAGGGTTTGGTATGTACTTCCTAATAAATTATACATAGAAGAAATCAAATAATTGGAATAGGTCAAGAAGAATTTATAAGTTATAATCTAAAACCCCAACATGATCAAGGAATATAAATAATCTTATATACCTAGCAATAAACTTCTATTTCATCCAAAATATCATAACAAACATTTAATGAGATATTCAAGGTAACATATTTTCAGCAATTTCAAATTGTATATGTCATAAATGATTTTCTACACAACTCTTTTATATATTTGTTTCACATTTATTATGCCTCTCAAGGGTTGGAATGTTTTTTTTCATATCCCTGAAACAGTCGAGACTTATCAGGTTCCTCTCGGTAAATTAATCCTAGCATACTTGATTTATACATATCTTCCAATACAAAGCCTCATATACATTCATATAAATTCTATAGTGTAAATATTTGTTATATGTGAACTCGGGCTAGGGAATATGATGATCCCAGCAACCTTAGAAATCCATCAGATAAGATCTCAACATATCATATAGAGTATGATTTTCCCTCTTAGACTAATCATCTTTGTGAGGATGATATAATGTTCTAAAATCCAACATTGTCACTAATGGTATCTCAAGACTTATTTATATCCTTTATGTAATCCTTTGATCCCAATGAAATATAATGGATATTAGTGCTCCCCCATGCTTCACCACTTCCTTTATTTATATCATAGAGAATTGGTCAAGGGAGAAATATTTATGTATATAAATAAAATGTGTTGAATTTGTAAGGAGATGGACTAAAAACCAATTAATATTATTGAAATTATAAATTTTAGGTTGTCCTATAAAGAATTACATTTTAATATTTTCATATTTTCAAACATTAAAGGGTAATGGTGTCATTATACTCATAGTGTTTTTCTTTCTTTCATCCTTAACTATCTATCATACCATGCATAAATATACAAATTTTTCAATCCCTCCTTTATTCAATCCCCAAAATGTATTTATTTAGATCAATATACATCATTTTCATTCTTCTAGGATTTTTTCAAATTTACTTGAATTGATTTACGGGAAGTCCTCTAGGAATGAAAAGATTTATATAATCCCATTATGGTTTCAATAGTAATCCACTGTGAATCCATGAGTATTGGTCTTTTTCAATCCATATCATGGATGAAGTTAGATAATGTTTTTTAGAGAACTGGCCACCTTTTTTTCCATAATGTACAATGATTTAATAATTATCTATCAAATAAATCCATCTTCTTTGGTGAATAATCAATTCATTTTATATGAATATTTATTTAAATATCTTTTTATTATTATATATATCACACTTTTTTCTGTATAGTTAATTTCTCTAAATATTCAATGAAAATATCATTGAATCTAGATCAAAATCATGGATTATGTAATTTTGAAAATGATTTTTTTATTTATCATGTGAAATAATAAATTACCTTTTTATTTTCCATTAGGATTCATCCTAGTCCCACATTAGAGGCATCACAATATATTTCAATCCTTCCCCACTACATGGTAAGATAACTATTGATGCAAGGAACAATAACTTATAATATTCCTTAAAACATTATTAATATTATTACATCCAAAAAAATTAACCCCCTTAATTGTTAACATCCAATTATATTTGATATTAACGATATTTTTCTCACAAATCCTGAATTGTATCTAGATATATTGAGAAAATGAATGATTTTGGATACTATAGTTGGTCTGGGAAATTATTTAATAACATCTATTTTGGAAGGATCAACATATGTGACCTTGGTGGTGATTACATGACCTAGAATAATTCAGTATTTCCCCAAAATTAACCTTTAATAAATTTCATATACAACTTATCCATTATTTTGGGAATTCATAAAATTAGAATATTCGATTCATGATTTTTTTATCGTTGAGTATATAAGAATATTTTTTTCATAAAGAAGAAAACAAACACATCAACATAGACTACACAAACTATATTCACCAGATCCACAAATATTTCCATATAATTAGTCAATGATAATTTAATCATTATATACTAATAGTTTCTATATATTGTTTGGAATAATATATTTTAAATATCCTCCCTTTATACCATTTAATGATGATATCCAGATCAAAGTTGAATCTTTCAGAAGTACCAAGATCCTATGAGTTTATTATAGAGGTCATTGATACATGGTAAGTGATACTTATTCTTAACTATGATCTTGTCAGGATCATTATAGTCAATGAAAATCTATAATGATTCGTAATACTTATAAATAAAGAGAATTGGTGTTCCCATGATGAAGTAGTCGGGAAAATAAAACCCTTTTCCAAATTCCCCTTTAGTTATTTCATTAATTACTACAATTAAAAGATAGATAATTCATAAAGACTCATTTATATATTCATGTATCCTCGTATATATTGTACAAAGAAATAAGCCTTGTGCTATAGGGAAAGACTTTATTGTTCAACTAAGAATACATTATTATAATACTTTTTAATAAAGAGTGTAATCAATGTTTACATCCTCTTTAACTATTATAGTCAAGAGTCTGTTATTGTTGTGTATCAGAAACCATATTATGAATGTTTATTTTAATAGTAGTTCTTTCATATGTTTATTATTGAGAATAGAATGCTCTAGAATATTAAATGGGATAAACAGTAAATTATAATTGATATGGGATCTACTTACAGATAACCAATCCGTTTAAAAATCACATTAAATTAAACCAGGGTTAGATAAATTAGATCTATAAGAAGTATACTCCCAAAAATAGAAATTAAGGAAGATTTATATATATTAAATTTGATTATTTTTCAACCAATGTTTTTCATAGATATTTTTATATACTTCACTTGAGGTGGTTAATCTTCATTATTATATAACTTTTGTGATATAAAATAATCCTAATAAAATAATGTACTAGTAGATATATAACAAAGAGAGAGTGTAAACAACATCACTTTGTTATAATGATATACCTAAATATAAATGATTATTAATTTACTTCTTTATTACATGTAATTGGGAGGAGTATACTAAGGATTATTCTCTTTATTAGCATAATATTTTGGGAATTAATTAATATACTGTCTAAAATCCATAACAATGATGAATTGTTGTGTGTGTTGGTCATTATATTGGGAATTATTCTCTTGTATTATGTTAATCATCATGTTATCATTAATTTTTAAGTTTTTCCTAAGGTGACCAAATTTACAACAAAAAAAACATACCTGATCATTTTAGGAAATTACTCATGTGCTTACTCCCACATTTTTGGCAAGTAGAGGGTTGAAATGTTTCCCCTCTATGACATACCATTAGGTATTCCTTGGTAATATTCCTTCCATTTTTCCATTATTAGAGTACTAAGAGACCCCAAATTCTATATCTAACATTATATAACATAGAAAATATATTCACAAAGTCCAGATTATCTTATGTTCAAATCCTTTCAAGACTATGTTGTAATCCACTAAAAATGATCAATATTAATATGAAGGATACAGAAAAAAAATATTCTTATCATGAAATTCCCATGAAATTATCATTATATGTTCCATTTTATTTATCGAAAACTTTTATCAACACCTTGAATTCCATTATTTTTTTATAGTGACGAGTTTAATGAAAAATACTTTGGAATGAAAACATTCTTAAACTCAACCCATTACATTATGTTTACTTCTTATTTCTACATTGTAACCCTAATAGGAGTCCACTATTAGTCAGACTTAACTTACAAGTGGAAGAACTCCAAAACAACCTTCTCCTATTTTATGTATTTGATAATGTAATATATCTTTTCTTTCATATTTTTCCATTTCTCAGTGATAATTGGATTTGATGACCCATTGAAAGAGGCTAGACGTTTCCTTATAAATGAATTAGTTGAAATATTCCCTATCTTGGTTCATTAATGAGATAATCATGGAATAATTAATTATTCATGTCTTGAGATAGTTTAGTGATAATTTATATGAAATCATCTACCTCAGATCCCATTCAATTGGGTTGTTCATTTGGGAATGCATAGAATTTCCTTTTCATCCAATGTTAACCTGATTCCCTTTTTATTCTAGAAATTACGAAAACCAAAATGTTTTTACCATGTATTAGGTAAAATTCACTTTATAATATAAAATTAAATAAATTAAACCTAATAATGTCTTATATTTAAAACATATTATGTAAGTCTACAATTGTTTTATTTCTAACTATATAATTGTAAGTTAAACATTAGGTTGGTTTTTATTATATATCATAACATAATCTATCAATGTGAATATGAAATAAATCATTTAAAATGGTTCATAAAGTGTATGCAATCATCCAAAGTATATCCCCTATGAGTGTCTATCCAAGTGTGCAGTCTGTCCTCTCTGTCTTTCACCAGGTCACAGTTGAGTTAATAACCAACACACACTCTTCGATATTATGACACCTATGTATCACTATGCCAGATCCTGTATATATTTTCTTATATCTAAACCTTGATTAATTTTATAGGAATACCACCCACTCAGGAATTTATCAATTTTTCATGATATCATCTTATACATAGACTCTTCTGTAGTGTTTTACAGTGAAGTTCTCCAACATTAATTATGAAAATAGATTCTATAATCTCTAAAAAATACTAAAATATTATCTTGATACAAAAGATAGTGATACATTATAGATATTACTTAATTTTATACCCTTTTTATAATTTTAAATATTAATTTTCAGAAATAATATTATACCATTTTATAATAGTTTCATTGTATTTGGAGAAAAAATAAAAAATAAATTCATTTGACAAAACTTGTGACTACATTTACTAAAAGGTACCATTATAGACCATCTTATAAACATATAATTAGTAGGTATATCCCTTATAACACAAAAATTAAAATACAATTATATGTTTTCAAGAATGATCTGTAAGGTGTGAATCAACATTTCAAAAATGATGAATTCATTAGAATTTGTGAAAACATAAGCATCATAGAAATATCATAACGTCCTGAGTGATAGACATTAAACGTATGTGAGATTCCAATTCATAGAATGAGAACATGAAGGAACACAATACCAACATAAAAACAAAATATCTATATCATAGATTAGAATCATTTAAAATAATCTGTTATTCAAGAGAACATAAGATCATAATGAATGCAAGCCTTTAATTGTAGAAAAAATATTATCATAGAAAAACATATCTTTCATCAAGCACACTAATAGTGCCTAGGATTAGGAGTAACTAAAATATACTCATGAATACCATTATAAGGATACATTATCTCTTAATAAATTAATTTGAGTTCAACATAGGAACCCACATGTTATTCATCCAAGCTTATGTGTGCCACAAAAAAAATCATTAACTTTTAACATCATAATGAACCCAAGGAAATAAAATTTGATTCCTAAAATAATTATATGGAAATAATTATATTTTCATAAAGACACCATTAACATAATTTTTTTTCATAAAACATAAAAATAGGATTCCCCAAATTTTCATAAAGAACTCATGGAAATAAAATGGATTTTATGAAACTTTAACATATAATAAAATAAAATATGAATTAATTTTTTTGATTCCAAAAATATGATCACATGTAATATTCATATAATAAAAGAAAATATATTTTTATACATGATACATGACTCAATTATACATATATCATTAAATATAATGAAAAAAATTATGAATATTTATTTTGAAAAATTAATTCTCTTCATAATCATTAAATTAATATTTATGATTATCTTTTTAAAAAGTAAACATTTTTTAAGAAAATAGAAAATATATCCATTCATAAAATTGGAATTGGTTCAAAAATTATTTCCTAAAAAGGAGATGACATACTTCAATATGTAATTTATTAAAAAAAATGATGTTTAATAATGAATTGTTTTACTCAATTGATGGAGTTTGAGTTACCAATTCACTTAGATTTCCCATTTATTTCCCCCTAAGATCTTTAAAATCATATATCATAAATATAGACATCATAATTACCTATTTTATAAGCCTATTCACATAAATTTTCATTTCTTCTCTGTATTAACAACAATTTTAATCTTGTTTTAAAATTTGATAATTTGTATTCAACATCTCTGGTTAATAATTTTGACCGTTTCAAACTAGGATTATAAAACTAATGTCGATCTATCTTTTTTCCATATATTTTGAATTTTAATCCCATTAATGGTACAAGAATTATATCAACTATATTAATTATAGAAAAAATAATTTTTATATTCATATTTTTCCTAAAACAGGCAGTCATGTTAATTATAAAACATTTTTGTAATTTTTAAATAAAAAACAAATAGTTTTATTGAACTATTTTATTATAATTTTTTACTTAAAATTATAAATTTAATGAATGAAGTTATATTTTTAAATCAAAATTTCAAAATTATCTTAAATTTTTTTTTGAAATTTTTTTGTTGTAGTGAATAGAGAAAAATACATATTTTGTTATTGAAAATTGAATTTCTTTTATAGTATATTCAAAGTCAAATTATATAATTTTTAGTTTCACAATTTAATTTAATTATATTTTTTAAAAATTAATATAATTTGTTTTAAAATAAAATTATAATTTATTTTACTATTGAAACAATTTTACATTAAAAGGTAATTTTTCTAAAATTGTTTTATTTATCCTGTGTTGACGGTTTAATTTTAAATGAAATTATCCCACTTATATGAATTGAATTTTGAAACATGGATTATAAATATAGAGTTAGTGGGAAAAAATTTATTAAAAAGGGTCATTTTATTTTTGGTCAATATGAATAGTAACCTTAGTAATATTGTTACGAAGGTAAAGGGTAAATTGGGTAATTACAGTTAAAATTAAAATAATAAGGGCTACAAAATGACCCTACTAGTTTCCTACATTTGATTGGATGATTATATGGCATAAATATTTATAACAATTTCAAATATATGGAATTTTTTAAAATTTTATACGATTATAACCTTTTTAATTATTTTATTTAAATAAAATAAAAAAATATCACACTATTGTTTTAATAAATATATTATTTTTAGCAAGGAAATATCCAGAGTATATATTTGGTTATAAATTTTATCTTTAATTATACATGCTTTATATTCATCATGAATTTTTTTTACTATTTGTGATGAAGTAAGTACCTTAAAGGCTTACACAAAGATGATGGAGTAATTATTGAATTAATGGAAGATTAAAATAAATCTTATTAAAAATAGTAAAAAACATATAATATGAGATAAATAACCAGAAAAATGTACTTTATATAAAATAACAAAATTATACGGATGAACTATAATATTTTATCCTTTTTTCATTTCTTTTCTTGATGTCATAAATGTCAATGTAAATTAATAGTTCTAAAATTTAAAATATTGTTTATTTATAGAAATAATAATTTTTTAAATAATATAATATTTATAAAAATACTATTTTGAAAATATTTATTCAGATATGGATTTGGAATCCAACATCTTTCATTTATGAACCATTTTAACTTATATATAAATTATACCGACCCTTAATGTTTAAAAAATGTTGTTGTTATGGTAAGAATGATAGGGGTTAACATGGGCTTAAAAGAAAAAGATAAGGGTAAAAATATTATCCAAAAATATAAAAAAAATATTTTATTAGGGTATTTTGAATAATAATCATATTATGTTCTAATATTATCAATTTAGATCCATTTTTACACTGAAATTAATTTATATCAATTTAATTATTTATGAAATTACAAGAGTTCCCCACCCCTCTCATATAAAATAGAACCCATTCTTCTCATTTATTCACTAGAAAAATCCATTTGGTTCAGAAAATATCTTATTTAATATCTTTTTCTAATTAAAATAATATTTATATTATACTTATTTTTTATAAAATACAAACATCATAAGTCATAAGGTGGTATGAAAAGTAGATTTTTACCATGAATTGGTACAGTTTATAACCAAGTATTTTTTTCATTTATTAGTCCTACTCTTGAAACTAATCACTAAAAATTATTAAATAACAATATAATTATATTTTATATAATAGGGTTTATTTCTATCCAGGGAACAACCTATATTTGTCTCCTCTTTCATCAAATGCGAAACAAAACTGTCGTTCATGTGCATGGAAGACTACCACCTTGGGATACAATTTTGTTTATTTTCCACCGCCGTCTCTCATGTGTGGTTATAATGATGGAATTGATTTGTATATATTAAATTCAGTAAATATTTATATTTAACAAATTATAATTTTTTATTCAATTTTTTAATTTTCAATTTTTTGATAAAAGATAATTTTGTCTCTGTTTATTTGTGGACTACCACATCCCGAGAGCGATGTAAATCATTTTTCATCTCGATATTACATGGATGGTATATATAAGTATTTTTGAAGAAATATTACCAAATTTATGATATAATAATCCTTATTTAATGATAAAATAATACATACCTTCATTTTATAATGATCATTTAATGATGAAAACATTACTCAGGCATACATACACCACATTGTCCCCATGATTGTAACATAGTTCTTTTTTAATTACTATATTTTATGATTTTTAAAAAAAATATAATTGATGTATAAAAACTCTTATTATATTGTGATTATTATTTTTATATTATAGGATATGAATTATTTGATTATAGTAAACCAACCGATTTCATTTTGGACATTAGCTCTGAATATCATCAAAACATTCGACACAAAATGAAATGAGTAAGTAGTTGTATATGACATGATAAAAAGTAAAATAATGGGAATAATTATATTTAAAAGGGTTATGTCAAAATTAAATAATTAACATGCGTTTATTATTTAGGATGTCAAATAACATACGTGTTGAGTCAGACTCAATGTAAATGACACTTCAATAAAAAACCTATTTTCTAATATATAATGGTTTATTTTCCAAATAATTCTATTCTATGTACATGTTTTTAAAATTATTTTCTGAATTTATTTATATGGAAATAAATTATGTATAACCATAATTTTATTCTTCTATCTATTAAATTTTCTCAAAATGAAATATTTTGATGGAATGTTTTGGTTTTATTTACAAAAGATAAACAGAATGATTTATTTTAACGTATATTGTGATAAAAACATTTTCCACCACAATAACTATTATATTAAGTTTTTATTACCTTAAAAAATTTGATATTTTCTTCAAATAAAAATCATATTTCGATTTTTATGGGTATTTTTTATAGAAGATGGATATATAAAAGAAAACATTATTTTGATATCTGAAAGTGTTTTACATATAGGTTTAAAATTGTGTTTCATGGTTTTTATTCATGATATAGTCGTTGGACATTATTTAAAAAGGTTAAGGCCCATTATAGATCATGGGAGAGCAATACACAACATTATGGTGGGTTGAGTCGTGTTATATATTGTGGGTTACCTTGTTATATCTTATAAGATGGGTTTACCTAGATAGTTCTCCAATGAATTAGGTAATGATTTTTTTCTCTAGTGATTTATATTGGAAGTTGGTCTTATAGTTATTCAAATTGAAATGGTTTTGTAAGGGTTTTAAGGTGATGCTATCTAAAGGAACCTACATGAAATTTATATTATTTTTAATAATTTTTCATAGAAATTGTTTTATTTCTAAATGAAAGATAATGATTATATTAAATGAAAAAATTTTCTCTAAAGATAAAAAGTTATTTTTTTATGTAATGGTTTCTATGTGTTTTATGATTTTAACATGAATAATGGATTTCTTATTTTTATTTCCCCTTCTTATATTTTTTTGTTGATACCACATTTAAAAAAAACTTCATCGGGATTTAAGGATGAAAAGGGGAAATGATGAGGATAAGATCAAAATTTTTATGATATGTAATGAAAAGAAAACATGTTTACTTTTAAATTTTTTTAGTTGAAAAAATGTATACTGAGTATATGTTTCCACTTTTAAATATATGAAATTATTATATACAATTTATGACCTAACTCTCAAAAACTCTTATCGAAAATAATCCTTATAAATGAAAGTAAGATAATTCTAGTTTAATGTCACATGAATATGTAATGATTAATTTGGGATCCTTATAGTTTGTATAATATGAATTGATTATGGGTCTTTAGGGGTTTTAATAATTATAATAGAATACGCTTAAAATATTTTACCTAATGGTTATGTTTAAATGATATAACATTTGAAGATGACCGTGATTATTTTCAATAATATGTTTATCCATAATTGTTTTTCCAAATACGCAAGAGTGATGATATAGTATAAATGAATAAATATGAAAATATCCTTCCAAATTAGAAACATGGAATATTAGATATTTTAATTGGGTTGTTTTTTACAATGATGGTTCAGTTTACATAATTTATAAAATGTTACTGAATATATGCAACTGAGAATCCATATCTACCACAGAGGAACATGATGATAGATGAGAATTTAATTAAATAAAAACCTTTTGGGTTTGATGGAACATCAGATCTGGTGGTGGTAAAACGATTCATTAGTGTCCTATAAAATATATTTTAAGTGATGGGGTGTTTGGAACATCAAATGGTAACCCAAGAAATTTATTATTTTCAAGGTGAAGATGGTTGATTGTATTATTTAGTTATGAATACCCAAGTGACATATGAGAATAATTCCATGTAATGAGAACCATTTTATAATATACTCCTTATGAAATAATTCTATTGGGTTTTTCCAATTAGGATGGAGAATCCATTTATATAATTAAGGAAACATGATAAAGATTATAAAGCATCAGTTTTTTGAAAATATTATAATATTGGCAGGGTATGTAGCAAATTTTTTCTTGGATCTTGATAGTAAGATTATTGTTTCTGAATTAGTAATGAAACCAATATATTTAATGGAATTATACTCCCATTAATTGAAAATTTATGGTAATCCTGTTCGATGTGAAAATAAGGTAGAAATAAAGTTTGTTTTTTATCATGTATTATATAAAAACAAATATGAAAAAGGTCTGAATTTCAATAATTTGAAATGAATTTATAAAATAAATATATATGGAAGTAAAATAAGTTATCATATTGGATAATTATTGTAACAAGAATCATGGGGAATGTATGGTAAATTATAGAAAGGGTAACTAGTGTGTTATGTTTGGTCACATGGCTCGTGACTGCAATTAAAAGAGTTGTAAATAATTAATGAATGGGTTAAATGAAATAAATTAATTGGTGATATGTTTTAGTTTGAATGAGTAGGGTAATTATACAAACATCTGTTAAAAGATATTTACCTAGTATGGAAATCATGAAGATAAAAAGTAGAAAAGTGTGGAAAACTCTTTTTCTTCTACAATAGTTGATGCATGGATACATAATAACGTGGTGATAAGAATGTTACTTATTTATTCAAATTATTCAAATACCATGTTTATCTATATATCATCACTTCCATTCATTTTTGATAAATTTGAATTAATAATGGGAAAATCACATCATTAAAGTATAATAGAACTTTTTGTGAATTATTTAGGTGTAATTATTAATGAAACCAATATTTATAGGAATAATTATATTCTTATTAGTGGGATGGTCTTACCTAAAAATCATGTTGGACCTCCCATGGTAGAGTTTGATATTACTTTTTTAGTATGGATTAACATTTAGTTTATCAAGCAAATATTGATTTCAAATCCCAGAAGATTTTATTCAATGACTTCAAAACTTTGATAAAATGAAAATAATGTAAAAAATTGATTATTTCTGGCAATGAACGTTATATAATACATATTGTTTGAAAGAAATAATCTATCCACATTATTTATTTTCTTGTATTGAATAAATATATGAATGTTTTTCATATGGATTTGCTATGTATTATTCTTGAACAATAAGTTGAGCTTATATTTGACATAATTTATAATGATATAAAAACTTCAATACCCAATTTTTTAATTACTCATGTATAACATTGATAATTAAATAATAAATTACAAGAGTTTCTAGATAAAGGATTCATTCATCCTATAAATTCATCTTTGGGTGCTTCTATTTTTTAGAATAAATAATATTCTATGAGACATTATAATGATTCTAAATCCTTGACTAACATAATTTTTATGAATAATTATTTATTTCATTAAATCAATGTTTTTTTTGATTATATCATGGGAGAAAATTACTTCTTGAAGATTGATATATTTTTGGGATACCATATTTTTAAAATGAAGGAGGATTATATCCAAAATAACTCGTTTATGAATAGATATGGGTTCTATGAGTTAGTAGTTATGCTCGTTGGGTTATCTAATGCACAAAATTTGTTTATGGATCTAATGAATATATTTTTCCATGATTTATTAGAAAAGATTATGGCTTTGATTATTAATGATATATTAATATATTCTAAAATTCATGAGGATTGCGAAGGAGACCTAAGGATATTTTTGAAAACCTTAAATGAAATGAATATATATATAATGAATTTATGTGTTAATTTTTGTTGCAAAAAAATTCTATTATTTGTCCATATTTTTTCAAAAGATGGAATAATAGATATCCTTTCTAAAACTAAGACTATTTATTTTTTTCAAGAACTACTAATGTCACAAATATCTATAGTTTTCTTGATTTATCTGATTAGTACCATAGGTTTTCTAAAAACATTTCTCAGTTTTCTTTCCCAATGACAAAGTTACCACTAAAAGGTGTTAAATTATTAAGGAAAGAAGAGTGTGATATTTGATTCCATGAACTGAAAAGAAGATTTCTGAATGATATAGTTTTGTTCTTCCCCTCCAGAAATAGTGTCCTTGTCATAAACTTTGATTCTTCTTTAAAGATATTTGGTTTTTTCCTGATGTGTAACGATTAGGTATCTTTTTATAATTTACATTAACTAAATCCTTATGTGTCAAATTATGATATACAAGATCTAGAATTAACTATTTTTATTTATTTGATTAATATTTGGGAATAAAAAATTATATGGATCCTAGTGAAAAATATATACTAATTATAAAAATATGAAATATATATTCACTAAAAGGATTTAAAGTATGAGACCTAGAACTTTGTTTAAATTTTTAATTGATTATGATTTCATAATTCCTTATCATCCTATAAAAGTTAAAAAACGTAGTTAATGCTTTGAGTTTAGAAAAAAACAACATTAATAGTTTTATTTTTCGAACAAGACCATTTGCCTAATTATTTACTGATTTTTAGCCTAAAATATGTTGATGTAGGAACCTGGTCTAGTTTTTTTAGGTTCCAGTAAAATCATCATTGTTAAAAATAATTATAAATGTTTAGAAAGAAGAATATTAGTTAAAGAAAAAATAAAAATTATACATGTAGGTTATGTTTCATGAATTTAATGTTGATAACGATGTTTTTTAGAGATTTGGAATGTGATTATGTGTTATTTGTGACTCCCAATTGATGAAATAATTAATGAGTGAATCTCATAACACCCCATTTTCCATTCATAAGGACAAAAGTAAAATATATAGCTAAATTCAGAATCCCCACTAGTGGTATATAATTAATAGTGATATTGATAACTAAACCAAGTAATGATAATTTTTCTAACAAGTTACAATAGATTAAAATTTAATGAAAGGGATAATTCCAACATATCCAGTGCTGGAGTGGAAATTGGAAAATATATCCATCGATTTCATAGTGGTATTGACAAAGGCATATTTTAGAAATAATGTGATTTGGGATATCATTAATTGATTAACTAAATCTGTATATTTCCTACCCATTTGAGATAATATATTTTTTGATCAAATTTCTAAACTATATTACAAGATGATAGCCATGTTACATGGAGTTCCTCTATCAATTACATCTAATCGCGATCATAGTTTTATTAATAGTTTCAAGAATGGTCTTCGACAATCGTTGGGTACTGAATAAAATTTTCATATATATTTTCACCCTCAATTCGATGGACTGTCTGAATTAATGGTTGAAAATTTTTAATACACAACTCATGATTTTTAAATGGATTACCAAGGATGTTGGGATCGATATATTTCAATGGTTGAGTTTTCTTATAATAATAGTTTTCATTCTAATAAATAGATTAATAACTTTGGGTCATAATATGGAATGTGATGTCAGACTATAACATGATGGGATGGAGTAGGAGAATGAAATTTTATGGTACTAGAGTTGCTTCAAGAAATGGTTGAGAATATTAAGATCATTTAGTAGTTTATGAATACATCTCATTATTGGTATAAATGTTATGACGATAACTAGAAGAAATATTTTTTGAGGTAGGTGGTCATGTTTCTAATAAGATATCACCATGGAAAAGTGTTCTACATATTTTGTAAAATGGGACACTAAGTACATTAATCATGGGCTATATGAAATTTTGGATAAAGGGGATCAATATCTTATCATGTATCTATTCTTCCTAGAAAATCCTAGGTGCACAATGATTTTCATTATTAATTATTATGACAATATTTATAGAATTAAAATCATGTTTTCAACCCTGAAGTAGTTTAGTTTGAAGATAACTTTTTTAAAGGAAAATATCATTGACCCCATGGATAAAGTGTCATAGAATAATGTGATTAAACATGTTATATTTTTGTGGAAAAGCATATGTTTAGAGAAGCAACATGGGAGTTTTAATATTTTATGAGGGAAAGGTATCCCCACATATTTAACAGGTGAATACAATTTTAAGGAAGAAATTTTTATATGGGGATTATAAAAAATCAAGGAAATAATAGAGTAAATATATTTTTATTTTTTATTTTTAAATTAGATGTATATATTCATTATAAAATTATTAAGTAAATTTTAAATCAAAAAGGAAATCGTACTATTAAAATATTTTTTATAATGTTCTATTTAAATGTTTAATTTTAGAATTATAAAATTTTAATTTGAAAAATTAATTTCACTTTTTAATCACCATGTCAAAATTTTTATGAGGTATATTTTTTGATAATATTTTGAAATGATTTCTTTTTTAATGAATAGTGATTATACATATTTTGGTATTGAAATTTTTTTTCTTTAGGTATTTAAGAAATAAAATTATATTTTTTTGATGAGTTTTAAAATATAATTGGATTATTATTATTTTAAAGAATTCAATTAGGTTTTTTGAAATGAATTTTATACTTTAATTTAGTCTATAAACCTTTCTATATTTAAAATAATATTTTTTCTAAAAAATTGTTTTTATTGCATTTTTCTGGTATAATTTTAAATTAAATTATTACACTCTTATGAATTGAATATTGAAAAAGAAATTGATATTTTTAATAACATGGTCCCAATTTATTAAATAAACCTCTTTTATTTTTTGGCAATACGAATAATAACTATTGTAATTTTGTTACTATGATAAAGGGTAAATCAGGTAATTAATTTTAAAAATAAAATGATATGGCCTATAAAATGACATCAAAACTTGCATAAATTTCTTTAGATGAGTACATTTTACCCATAGTCCAAAAAAGTTCAAATATATTTACTTTTATTAAATTTTATGATAATTAGATCCTTTATAACATTTTATTTAAAGAATAGTCCAAAATGTTACACTCATGTTATTAATATCTATGGTATTTTTAACATGAAAATAACCAGAGGATATGTGAAGTTATAAATATTATATGTAAATATAGATGATTGTTTTTCATCATGGAAATTTATATTTAATTTTTTTTAAGAAATAATGACATAAAATTCATAGAGAAAGCTGAAAAATTCATAATTCAATAAATGGAAAAAATGAGCTAAATGATATCTAAAATATGAAAATATATATAATTTGAGATAACTAATGTGATCTGAGAATTTTCAATATAAAAAATAATATGTTATAGTTTTATTTAAATTTTTTATTATATTTTAATTTGACGTATTGGTGTTATAAAAGTCAAATTAAATTAATAGTTGTAAAATTGACATTATTGATAATTTATTGAAATAATATTTGACTAAATGATAAAAATTACTAAAATTATTATTCTCTGATATTTTATTATCTTATGATTCAGAAAAAAATGGTCTATTTATTTTTAGTTTATACATTTATAATAAAAATCATGGCCCCCAAAGAGTAAAAAACAATTTTTTCATGGTAAGTTTAAAAACGGTTAATGTGGGTCAAAAACAGAAGATATAGGTAACATTGTGATCTTGGAATGAACATTTTCATTAAAATTATATAGACTCATAAAATTATTATATTTTAATTATTTAAATTTTTATCTAATTTGATATCAAAATTAATTTATATAAATTTGATATTTAAGGAAATTTCATTAGTTCCCATCCTATTTGTTTTAAAAGGGAACATCTTCTTATAATTTAATTACTCTTAAAACAAAATTTGTTTCATTATATATCTACCCAAATACCATCTTAAAATTCCTCACCAAGTTATATATGTGTAATTTTTTGAATAATACTAATAATATATATCTTAATGTGTTATCGAATAATTCAAAGAAGAGGTATTGTTTTTAACCTTGAATTTTTTTCTTCTTCCTCCTCATTAATATATCCTTTTAAACACTATGAAATTATATCAAAATTGTATTCCATATAATTAGGTGTTTTTATATTGACATAAAAATATATATCAATATCTTATTCCATCAAATGGGCAACAAAACAATTATTCTTGTGTACGATAGACTACCAACTCAAAACCTATGAAATTATATTTTATCACCAACTATCAGAAGTGGTTATAATGATAAAATTTATATATATTTATAGATTATTCTCACAAGAAAATTTTCATTATAAAAATAAAATATATCTTTTAATTTTTTTTCGTTTTATTCATTGAAAAATGATAATGGCGTTCATGTGTAAGTTCATACTGCCACCTCCTCGAAGTAATATGATTCATTTTTCATCAACACATCAAATGAATGATATTTTTTTGTAAATAAATAATTTTTTATTTATGATATAATTATAATTATGGAAATATAAAATAATACTTAGCCTCCTTCTTTAATGATATGAGAGAAATGGAAATGTTACTCTGATGTACATATGACCTACCTTCTCAATGATTTAAACATAGTCTATTTTTCCTAACCATCATTCATGATGGGTTTTGAACGTATAGTTTATTTATAAAATTAAAAATGACTTTATGATTACTATTATAGAGATGGTGGAATAACAACCCCTCTGACCATAATCAACCTATGAAATTCAGTGTGGAATTATAATTCAAATATCATCTAAATTCCAAAGTCAGACATAAATAACTAATTAATTTTAAATTACATGGTAAGAAGTAAAATAAATGTAATAATTATGTAAAGACCCGTAAATTTCAAGGAATTTTTTTTCTTAAATTTTTTTTGGAATTTTACAGGAATGCAGTTTCTGACGGCACCTGATTCCAAGGCCCGGTGTGCTTGAAATCATTTTCTGAAGTTTGGCTCGGGTACGTTCAGTGAACGAACGAGCGGGTTTTTCTAACTTTTGAACCGGTGCTCGGAATCAAATTCTGAGTGAACCGATGAAATCACAACACCTGTATTTTCTTATAAACGCCTCTTCCGGAGTTGCATTTTCTCAGGTGTGGTTTTAAATATTTGGGATTAAAGTTAAGAAATAAAATAATTGGTACGACAAACTTTATTTTATTTCACTTAAATCCAATTGAAAGCCACTTAAAGCTGTTTAAGCTGAGTTGTTGCGGATATGGTGTTATCCAAAATTATCCTACCCCCTATGTAGGATATTTGTGAGGTGGGGCCCGCACGAGCCCCACCGTTTCTTTTCTGCTAAGTAACGCACCCGCGAAAACCCGTCATTATGAAAGTCAACTGACGCGTTTTCTTAAATTCATAACGCACCAATTAATTGGGCGGTTAACTTCATTAAATTAATTCTATGAATTAATTTAATCCTTTCTTAACCTGTTTACAGTTCGTTAGCGTAATAATAAAATAAGACCAACGCACGACTTCTTGAGGATTGCTCGTTGAGAGGATTTTGATAGAAATTTTGTGCCTTCATCCTCCTTCGCGAAGAACGCGAAGAACGCCGTCACCCTTGGAGATCGACGACGCTTCTTCCGAGACATTCTTCCCCGCAACGATCTCCGATCACCCACTGCTTGAGGTAGGAGATTTCGGGTTTCTTCTTTTAAATCTCTTTGTGGGTTATAACAACATGGATTTAATTAATATAATTAAATCTTCATGTTCTTGAACCTCGGAGTCCGTCGACGCGACACCATATTCCTCCACGACACGACACCCTTCCGCGACGACGCGACGCCCTTCCACGACGACGCGACGCCCTTCCACGACGTGACGATCGCCTCCTTCCGCGACGATCAATTCCGCGAAGAACGCGCATGCGACGACTTGATTAGATAGGGGTTTGTTTGTGAAATAATTTATTTTTTTCTGTGATTTTTTCTTTTAAAACAAGGAACCCGGATCAAAGTTCAATTTTAATTTTATTAAAATTGTGCCTTTCTTATTATTCATGTGTTGAATATTTTATTCCTGATTGTTATCACCTAACGCGGAGGGTGCGGGCAAAATAATCACGGCCCGACAACCCTCCATAGTTCTTCGTTGTTGTGCAGATTTGCGGGCGGCAACAAAAACATGCCGTAGAGGTGATTCGTTGTTTCCGCAGTGAAGTACGGGACCGAGGAGGAGCTACGGCGCAGACGGAAACAAAATCGGACAACCAGAGCAACTCTGGTAGCCCGCGGAACCCACCGGCGGCGCTGGCGGCCGGAGGTGGCGGCGCCCCGGAGTGCCGCCAGACAGGGCCGCCGCGGCTGAAGCCGCCGCGGCGGTGGCCAGCTGACCCACAACCGTCTGGGTCCGGCACTCACAGGACGCGGCTTTTCCGCGTCCGCTGATCCAGTGCGGCCCCATGCGGGGCCGCGACTCTTCATCCCGCGGGGGCCAGCGCCCCGCGGTTCCTCCTCCCGGCGGGCTCGGCCGAGCCGAGCCGGGCCGACCCGCCGGGACGGGTCGCGCCCAGGCCGGGCTGGGCCGCCCTGGTTGGGCCGGGTCGGTCCGGGCCCAAACCCCCCCGTCTCTCGACGATTTCGGTCTTTTTCTCATAACATGATCTACGGGACTTTGAACGACGTGCCGTCAGGTGGAGTACGGTCGGGTTGGTTTTGACTTAAAAACCAACCGGGCCCCTGGGACGAAAAAGCCAATAACTCTCAGACCGGGCGTCCGATTGACGCGCCGTCTGCAACGTTGAGTTCCCGTTGACGATACAAAACTTTTGGATACATCAACTCTAGACTATGTTTCAGTTGATGTATCAGCCTCTCGGCTCGTGGAGTGGACCCTCCCGAATGATCTTGCTGTGTGCGGGAACCCTAGAGCTGGCTGCGACTGCTACTGTGACAACGACGACTGTGTAGAGGTCCTCAGTGGATTCAACGACGACGACTACATCACTCAGCGATCCTGTGTGGATCAGTGCTACCGATCCTGTGTGGGTCCGATCCTGTGTGGGTCAGTGATCAGCGGTTCTGTGTGAGCCAGCGCTTACAGGTCCTGTGTGGGACTGATCCTTTGTGGGTCTTTGCGGGGGTTAGTACCTATCGATCCTTTGTGTGTCCGACGACTTAGATGGATCAGTGATCATCTCTATCATCATTTGAAGAAGTATACCTGTGTGAGATGAAACTCTGTTTTACTTTCCTTTGTGGATTGTGTTGTGCTATCCTGTGTGTATTTACATTTTACTTTCCTTTTTGGATTGTGTTAAGCTATCCTGTGTGGACTGGGTTGTACTTGAGCTCAGATGTTGGAGCCGAGCGAGAATTGATGACATAGGTAAAATGTATGGGAATATACCTAAGAAGTGTCGAATGTTGCTTCGTGATTGTATCTTTCCTTTCTGGTTTATCCATTGTGGATTTTCAGAGACCCTCAGGGGACTCGGGGTCCCTACTGAGTAGTTTATACACACCCCTACACGGGCTATACCCGCACTACGTTGTGTCAGTTGTAGACGACGGACATCACTGATCGTGGTGGAGGCTTCCGGAGCAGGATGGTACTTGGAGGTGGACCATTGGGCGGAGTGTACTCGGAGTGGACGGTTGGACCGAGGAGCTGTGGAGGCTATCTGTACTCACCCTTCAGGTGGGACTTCCAGAGGACGGTTCGACGCTGCGGATTTACTTTTCAGTTGTGGTTTTCCCATTTCAGTTGTACTTTACAGTGGGGCTTGTATTTTCGGCCACCTTTACTTTTATGTACTTACTATTGTACCAGCTTTTACTTAGTGTTTACTTTTTTTCGCTTGATTACTCTGTGGTGCTTCTTTACATTACAAAGGCAATGCATTCACTTTACCGGGATTTACGCCTTGGTGCTAGTCGCCAGCCCCTGGCCTATGGAAGGCGGGCTTGGGGTAGTTACGGCACGGGCCCCGAGGACGGGTCATGACAAATTGGTATCAGAGGGGTCGGTTCTACCGTAGACTCTGATCTTTCTTCTATATGAGGCAATAGTGTTTAGCGTATTGGGTGTGGTTATCAGTCCAGGGAATCCAGTATTGGTTCGGCGGCTGACGTATCCGTACACCAAGATCCTGACTTCTGATTTCCGAATTAATGCACGAAAACATTGATTGCATGTGTGTTTCAAGTTTTCTTTGTGATTACTTGTATCAGCTCACCAGGTGTACTGTTCTGACCGTGGCACACCTGTTTCTTTTCAGGATGGCCCCACGACGGTAGCCAGCTAGGGTCCCGAGAGTTGTACGTGATGACAGCCCACCGAGCAACGAGGCCTCGGTGCAGGGCCCTTTGACAGCAGAGGCACCAGCGGTACCTCTACACGTCGGGCCACCGATGCTTCCAGCCCCAGCCGCTGACGATGCACATCACCTCAGTGCACTGCATGAGTTCCAGCACCAGCGACCGCCCAGGTTTTGCGTGGAGACGGACCCCCTGGCAGCCGAGTATTGGCTGGAGGCAGTCGTACGAGTTTTCAGGATAGTAAGGACACCAGCAGACCTCATGGTGATCCTCGCAGCGAGCCTACTGCACGCAGCAGCGGGCCGATGGTGGAGCTCGATGCTCCAGGTGCAAGATAAGCCATCTCTCCTCTGGACAGACTTTTCGGGCCTCTTCCGCTCAGAGTTCGTCCCAGGCACCCTCCGTGTGGTGTGCATCCAGGAGCTTCTTCAGCTGCGGCTGACAGCTTGACGGTCACCCAGTACTCGGCGAGGTTTACCAATCTCTCGCTCTACTCAACCGACATGGTACAAGACCCATTATTCTGGGCCCGGAACATTGAGCAGGGATTGAGACACGAGATCAGGGCATCGCTGATCTCCCTCAGCATTCCGACTCAGGTAGGAGTACTGGAGCGAGCCCTTCTGATCGAGATCTTTCTTGCTGAGTCCACAGCGATACCTACCCTGGGCGGCACGTAGCAGAGTCTTCTGCAGCAAGAAGTCGACGGATGAATCAGGGGTCCAGGAAGACCAGACCCACTCGCAGACGATCTCAGGACACTGCCTCAGTAGTGCGGGGCACACAACACGGAGCCAGTCTTTCGAGAGGCAGGCAGTGCTACGCATGTGGCAGGCAGGGCCACATGGCTTGTGACTGCCCGACCCGTCGTGCTGAGGAGCAGCAGCTAGTTGAGGGGCCACCCAGACAGAGGTAAAGGGTCGGCCGTGGCGGTCCGCAGGGAGGAGGCGGACGAGGCAGAGGAGCTGGACGAGCAGCAGGTGGTGGGCGACACTTTGAGTCTCTACCACCACCACCACCACCAGGAGGCCCTCCCCGACCACAGGGAGTTGGCGGGTAGAGACAGGCACAACTCCAAGCAGCGGAGGCCTACGACCACGGCGCGCCTGAGATTATTTGAGGTATGATCTGTGTCTATTCCACCCTTGCTGTAGTTCTTATAGACACAGGAGAAAGTCACTCTTTCATAGCCGCTGCCCTTGTTCGGAGCTCGGAGATTCCGACAGATCCGTTAGCTCAATCCTTACGGCTAGAGACTCCTACGGGAGCAAACTCGACGATTATGCACTGGTGCCGGCAATGTGAGCGTACTCTAGGAGGAGAGAGCTTCAGCTGGGGTCTTCTTGTAGCGGCTTCGAGGCCTTACGACGTCATCTTGGGCATGGATTGGTTATCTACAGTTCATGCTCAAATCGACTGTATTAGGCGCAAGGTGCGATGTGTATGCACCGACGGGAGCAGGTTCACCTTCACCGGCGAGAAGGGACCCTTCACAGCACAGGATGGACTTCTGCAGTGTAGAGGAAAACCCATCACTCATCAGTTGGCTAGCCTCATCTTAGGAGTAGTTGACGTGCAGATTCCTAGTTTTCCTACAGTTGTGGATCAGTATGCAGGCGTCTTTCCCGACGACGTTCCAGGGCTACCTCCTCGCAAAGAGGTAGACTTTAATATCGACCTGTACCCCGGGACAACCCCGATATCGTCTCCATCATATCGGATGGCCCCCGCTGAGCTTCGAGATCTACGGGTACAGTTGGAGGACTCGCAGGGCAAGGGTTTCATCCGACCTAGTGTTTCACCCTGGGCTTCCCCGGTATTGTTCGCCAATAAGGCGGACGGGAGCTTGCGACTGTGTGTCGACTATCGTCACGTGATCCAGGTGACAGTGAGGAACAAGTATCCGCTACCGAGGATTGATGACCTCTTCGATCATCTCAAGGGAGCATGGTGGTTCTTGAAGATAGACCTCAGGTCAGGCTATTATCAGCTCAGAGTTCGGGACGAGGACGTGCAGAAGATGGCCTTCAGATGTCGGTATGGCCACTATGAGTTCTTGGTTATGCCATTCGGCGTAACCAATGCTCCAGCAGTGTTCATGGGCCTCATGAACAGGATCTTTCATCCATACCTCGATCGATTTGTCGTGGTCTTCATTGACGACATTTTGATTTACTCGACGACTGAGGAGGAGCACGCCTACCACTTATGATATGTACTAGAAACACTCCGAGAGCACCAGCTTTGTGGAAAGCTCTCGATGTGTCAGTTCTGGATACGTGAGGTCCACTTCTTGGGAAACATCATCTTTAAGGCAGGAGTTGCAGTGGATCCTGCGAAGATCGAGGCAGTGCAAGCTTGGAAGCCACCCAGGGGCGTGACGGAGGTGCGGAGTTTCTTGGGACTAGCTGGATACTATTCGAGATTCGTGTCATACTTCTCCAGAGTTGCGACACCACTCTCAGCTTTGACAAAGTAGGGGAAACCCTTTGTGTGGTCAGACTGATGTGAGCAGAGATTCTAGGAGCTGAGACAGAGATTGACCAGCGCCCCTATGTTGAGGTTGCCTGAGGAGGGAGTAGGGTACGTAGTCTACTGCGATGCATCAGGGACCGGACTCGGATGTGTCCTGATGCAGGAGCAGGAAGTGATCTCCTATGGATCACGTCAGTTGAGGCTGCATGAGCAGAACTATGCTACCCATGACCTGGAGTTAGCAGTACTGGTCTTCGCTCTGAAGACATGGCGATACTATCTGATGGGAGAGCGCATTACAGTCTTTTCTGACCACTAGAGTCTCAGGTACATCTTCTCGCAGAAGGACCTGAACCTGAGACAGCGGCAATGAATCGAGTTCCTCCAGGACTATGACTTTGAGATATTCTATACTCATGGGAAGGGGAACGTGGTAGCTGATGCTCTCAGCAGCAGGACGAGCATTCAGCTACTTGAGGAGGCGACAGAGCAGCTAGCCACTTTGCAGATATCCTTCGTGGATAGAGATCGAGCAGCCTTCCTTCAGTCTCTCACTGTCACTCTTCCACTACTGCAGTGGGTGATAGAGGCACAGCGTGGGGACGCCGAATGTGAGACGCGGCGTGCGTAGATATCCACAGGGTAGGAACCTGATGGCTTCTCCCTTAGAGCAGAGCAAGACATCCTTTTCAGAGGACGTACCTTAGTACCAGTCTCTTTACGAGAGGAGGTGCTGAGAGAGTTTCACAATTCTCCTTTAGCGGTACGTCCTGGAGTGGAAAAGATGCACCAGGACCTCAGACGATGGCACTGGTGGCCGGGCATGAAGAAGGTTGTGGCAGAGTTCATTTCTCGATGCCTCACTTGCCAGAAGGTGAAGGCAGAGCATCAGGTACTAGCAGGCTTGGTAAAGCCCTTGGAGGTCCTGGAGTGGAATTGGTATGGGATATCTATGGACTTAGTGACTGGACATCCACGCACTTCCATAGGTCACGAATCCATTTGGGTGATTGTTGACCAATTCACCAAGTTGGCTCACTTCTTACCCATCAGAGAGAAGTGCTCAGTGGAGAGCTTGGGGCGTCTCTACATTCAAGAGATTGTATGGATTCACGGTGTGCCATCATCTATCATCTCCGATCGAGATTCTCGCTTTACTTCTCGGCTTTGGAAGGGGTTGTAGGAGGCGTTCAGAACGCAGCTTCGTCTGAGCACTGCCTTTCACCCTCAGATAGATGGACACACGGAGAGGACCATTCAGACACTCGGGGACATGCTCCGCACATGTGTCCTTGACTGTGGTCGCAGCTGGGAGGACCACCTACCCTTGTTGGAGTTTGCATACAACAACAGCTACCACTCCACCATCAGGATGGCACCGTACGAGGCGTTGTATGACAGACCATGCAGATCTACTTTGTGCTGGATAGACCCTAGGGAGTCACAACTTGTGGGACCAGAGATGGTTCGAGCCACGATAGAGAAGGTCCAGGTTATCCAGGTGCGGATGAGGACATCTCAGAGACGGTAGAAGTATTATGCCGACAGGAGGTGGAGGCCACTGGATTTCGAGGATGGCGACCACGTCTTCTTGCGTGTCTCACCTCGATGTGGATTACAGAGATTTGACTGAGGCGGCAAGTTGTCTCCATGCTTCATCAGACCATTCCAGGTCCTCAGCAGGATTGGCGAGGTGGCTTATCTCCAGGCTCTACCACCTCAGTTGCACCGGGTGCACGACGTCTTCCACGTATCTTAGTTGAGGAGATACGTGCACGACCCGACACACATCATTGACCATGTGGAGTTGGACGTTGATGATGGGGCGACTTTTGTGGAGGTCCCGATGGAGATCGAGGATCGACAGGAGCAGGTCGTACGTGGACGATCGATTCCTCTTGTGCGCATCAGATGGCAGCACGGGAACCTCCAGGAGAGCACTTGGGAGCGGGAGGCTCATATGCGTGCTCAGTACCCACATTTGTTTCTCTAGTTTATGATGTATCTTTACGGGGATGTAAATCCCTGAGGTGGGAGTGATGTAAAGACCCGTAAATTTCAAAAAAAAAATCTTAATTTTTTTTGGAATTTTACAAGAACGCAGTTTCTGACGGCACCTGATTCTGAGGCACGGGGTGCCCGGAATCATTTTCCGAAGTTTGGATTGGGTACGTTCAGTGAACGAACGAGCGGGTTTATCTAACTTTTCAACCGGTGCTCGGAATCAAATTCTGAGGGCACCGATGAAATCACAATGCCGATATTTGCTTAAAAACACCTCTTCTGGAGTTGCGTTTGCTAGGGTGTGGTTTTTAATTTTGGGGCTTAATGTTAAGAAATAAAATAATTGGTACGACAAACTTTATTTTATTTCACTTAAAGCCACTTGAAATCCACTTAAAGCTACTTAAGCTAAGTTGTTGCGTATAGGGTGCTATCCAAAAGTATCCTACCCCCTTGGTAGGATATTTGTGAGGTGGGGCCTGTATGACCCCCACCGTTTTTTTTCCTCTAAGTAACACACCCGCGAAAACCCGTCACTATGAAAGTCAACTGACGCATTCTCTTAAATTCTTAACCCACCAATTAATTGGGCGGTTAACTTCATTAAATTAAATCAATGAATTAATTTATTCATTTCTTAACCTGTTTACAATCCGTTGGCATAATAGTAAAATAAGATCAACACACGACTTCTTGAGGATTATTCGTTGAGAGGCTTTTGACAGAAATTTTGTGCCTTCATCCTCCTTCGCGAAGAACTCGAAGAACGCCATCACCCTCGAAGATCGACGACGCTTCTTCCGAGATGTTCTTCCCTGCAACGATCTCTGATCACCAACTTCTTGAGGTAAGAGATTACAGGTTTCTTCTTTTAAATCTCTTTGTGGGTTATAACAACCTGGATTTAATTAATATAATTAAATCTTCATGTTCTTGAACCTCGGAGTCCGTCGACGCGACACCGTATTCCATGACGACGTGACATCCATCTGCGACGACGTGACGCCATTCCACGACGACGCGACGCCCTTCCACGATGCGATGATTGCCTCCTTCCATGAAGATCAATTCCGCGAAGAACGTGCATGCGACGACTTGACGAGGTAGGGGTTTGTTTGTGAAATAATTTATTTTGTTCCCGTGATTGTTTCTTTTAAAACAAGGAACCCAGATCAAAGTTCAATGTTAATTTTATTAAAATAGTGCCTTGCTTATTATTCATGTGTTGAATATTTTCTTCCCGATTGTTATTACCTAACGCGGAGGGTGCGGGACAAACAAACACGGCCCGACAACCCTCTGCAGTTCTTCGTTGTTGTGTGGATTGGCGGGCGGCGACAAAACATGCCGCAGAGGTGATTCGTTGTTTCTGAAGTGAAGTACGGGACCTGGGAGGAGATACGACGCAAATAGAAAAGAAATCGGACCACTGGAGCAACTCTGGTGGCCCGCGGAACCCACCGGTAGCGCGGGTCGCCGGCGCGGTGGTGCCGGCGGCCGGAGGCGGCGGCGGCCAGCGGACCCTCGGCCGCGCGGGTCCGGCACTCATGGGATGCGGCTTTTCCGTGTCCGCTGATCCAGAGCGGCCCCATGCGGGGCCGCAACACTTCATCCCACGGGGGCCAGCGCCCCGCGGTTCCTCCGTGTGGGCGGCTCGGCCGAGCCGAGCCGGGTCGCGCCAAACCGGGTCGGTCCGGGCCCAGACCCCCCGTCTCCGGACGTTTTCGGTCTTTTACTCATAACTTGAGCTACGGGCCTCCGAACGACATGTCGTTAGCGGCTATGCGATTCTTAGATCGATACGGTCGTTTCGATAAATCACACTCAAGGTTCCGGAATACTTTGGGTTCTGCCGGGTTGGTTCATACACGAAACCAACCGGGCCCTCAGAGCGGAAACGCTCATATATTGAGCTTCGGACGTCCGATTGACGTTCCGTCGACTTTGTTGGATTCCTCTAAGTGAGACGGATCTTTTGGCTTACTACGCCCAAGGTTTAGACGCAGGTGGAGTACGGTCAGGTTGTTTTTGACTTAAAAACCAACCGTGCCCTTGGGACGAAAAAGCCAATAACTCTCAGACCGGGCGTCCGATTGAAGCACCGTCTGCAACGTTGAGTTCCTATTGACGATATGGAACTTTTGGATACATCAACTATGGACTATGTGTCAGTTGATGTATCAGCCTCTCGGCTCGTGGAGCGGACCCTCCGAACGAGCTTACTGTGTGCGGGAAACCTAGAGCTGGCTGCGACTGCTACTGTGACGACGATGACTTTGCAGAGGTCCTCAGTGGATTCGATGACGACGACTACGCCACTCAGAAATCCTGTGTGGATCAGTGCTACAGATCCTGTGTGGGTCCGATCCTGTGTGGGTCAGCGCGCAACGATTCTGTGTGAGCCAGCGCCTACAGGTCCTATGTGGGCCCGATCTTGTGTGGGTCTTTGCGGGGGTTAGTATCTATCGATCCTTTGTGGGTCCGACGACTTAGATGGATCAGTGATCATCTCTATCGTCATTCGAAGAAGTATACTTGTGTGAGATGAAACTCTATTTTACTTTCCTTTGTGGACTGTGTTGTGCAATCCTGTGAGGATTTATGTTTTACTTTCATTTGTGGATTATGTTGAGCTATCCTGTGTGGATTTTACATTTTGCTTTCTTGTGTGGACTGGGTTGTACTTGAGCTCGGATGTTGGAATCGAGCAAGAATTGATGACTTAGGTATATGTATTGGCATATAAGTAAGCAGTGTCGGATGTTGCTTTATGATTGTATCATTCCTTTGTGGTTTATTCTTTGTGGATTTTCGGAGACCCTAGGGGTCTCGGGGTCCCTACTGAGTAGCTTATACTCACCCCTAAACGGGCTATGCCTGCACTACATTGTCTCGGTTGTAGACGACAGACAGCGCTGATCGTGGTGGAGGCTTGCAGAGCAAGATGGTACCTGGAGGTGGACCACTGGGCGGAGTGTACTCGAAGCGGACGGTTGGACCGAGGAGATGTGGAGGCTATCTGTACTCACCCTTCAGGTGGGACTTCTAGAGGACGGCTCGACACTGTGGCTTTACTTATCAGTTGTTGTTTTCCCCTTTCAGTTGTACTTTACTGTTGGGCTTGTATTTCCGGCCCACTTTACTTTTCTGTACTTACTGTTGTACCAGATTTTACTTAGTGTTTACTTTTTTCCACTTTCTTACTCTATGGTGCTTGTTTACTTTACAAAGGCAATGCCTTCCCTTTACCGGGATTTACGCCTTGGTGCAAGTCGCCAGCCCCTGGCCTATGGAAGGCAGGCTTGGGGTAGTCACGACACGGGCCCTGAGGACGGGTCGTGACAAATTAACTTGGAAAAATTTCTTTATAAGGTTAATAAATAACATGGATTTACTATTTAGGAAGATAAGAACCAACTTATCAAGTCAAACTCGAGGTATGTGAAACATTATCTTAAACCTCACCTTAAATGTTGTAATGATTTAAATTAAAAATGATTATCTTAAATGTATATGTTTTTAAAACTATTATATGATTGTGTTTCTATGTAAATAAAATAAATATTAAGGTAATTTTACAATTATTTATCTCAAAGGACTTAGAAAATGAATCTTTTTATGGCATCATTTTTACTTTCTTTAACAAAGACGAATGGAATGGTATATTTTAATGTATTTGAAGCCAATGAATATTCCTATAATCATAACCATTATTTTATGTTTATATTCTATTACAGGATTTCATATTTTCATCAAAGAAAAACACTCATTACATTTTTCGTACTGTTTTGGTATTGAAAATGAGTTTTTAATATAAACATTATTTTGATTTTTGATTTTTTTCACAATGTTCTAAAAGAGTTTATCATGTGTTTTATTCATGATATGGTATAAGGAAATTTTTATGATAGTTTTATCCCCATTAAAGATCATGGGTTATCCTAATACATCTTATACGAAGTGTTGAACCCTATTATAGATAATGGGTGAGATCCACATATCTTATACGATGGGCTCACCTATATAACACAAAAATTAATTGGGTAATGTTTATGTTATTATAATAAATTTACGTTATCTCATTAGTATAGTTATTCCAATTTTTAAGGTTTTTAGGGGTTATAAATGATGATATTGAAATTCACAAACATGAATTTTCTCTCATTACTAATGTGATTTCAATGAGACTATTTGATTTCAAATGGTAAGATAATGATCTTTTTTATGGAAAAAATATTGATTTTTTATGATAAGTTTTTAAGGAATGATTTTAGATCGGTTTTCACATTTTTATTGGACTAATAGATTTCTTATTTTTATCTCCCTTACTATATTTTCTGTGTTCATCTACTGTTTTAAAAAATATTCATAGGGATTTAAAAATGTGAATGGACTAGGATGAGGTCAGTAATAAATTTCTAGAGATATGAAATGAAAATAAAATAGATTAGTTTTTTTAAAAAAAAATTGGTGGAAAGTTTTGATATTTGTATAAGTGTTGACTTTGGAATATATAAGATTGTTTTTAGGTGTTTTGACACAACTCCCAAGAAATCAAAACCAAAAAGATAAAAAAATTAATTTAAGTGAATTATAGAATAGAATCACAATAAAATTTATTGATTAAGGAGGGTTACAAACATTAATATGTGTTTTATAAATTCCTATATGGTTATATATCCTTTAAATGGTGTTTTTTCATGTTTTGTGATAAAAAACAATGATGAACTAGTCTTGAATTATTTACCGATATTGATGTATTAATATATAAATATCAATAGTTTTATTATAAATAAACCTATTAATTTTTTATATTAATTATATATATATATCATATATTTCAATAAAATATAAACTATGTCAATCCATTATGTTGTTTTTGAAAAATAGAAGACATCGTTTTGTAGAGGCGGTAGTTCCAAAATCACACTGACAATGCTTTTGTTTTTCGTAGCTGATGGAGTGGGATAAATAATGGTTATTAGATCATCATAATATTTTTAAATTATAATTATTATTCTTATTTAATTATATTTTTATTGATATGAGTTATTTTTAAGAGAGTTATCAAGGTGAAAAGTTTATGAAGAAGGTAATACTTATGTTGGTGACATGACCATCTCTTAGATATTTTAATATAAGTGTGGGATTTATGATAATTTCTAGAGATTAGGGCCTTAAGGATTATAAATGGAATTACAATAGAGGTATTATAGTTTTTAGTTCAACGGAATTTATAAAGTAATGTGTAATCATGGAGGGGTGGATGTGATCCCATTTAACAACTGAATACATAAAAACTTTTGGGAATACCCTATATACATCCATGATATCAATAAAATATTACATTTTTAGTGAATAAAAAAAATATAATAATGGATTTTGGGGTGTTATTATTTCAATGAAGACTCCAAAAAATTACATTCAACACATTTTGTAAACATATTTTACATATTTTATCATTTGTTTTTATATTCTAGCATTTTTAATTTTTTACTTAGGAAACTAGTTTTCAACTATTTAATTTATATATTATTTAATAATATAAGGTAACCCATATTACCAATTTTTTTGATGATAAATTTACTTATCATTTATTGAAATTAAATTTATTAATATGATAAAATCTACTTCGAAATTAAAATATATGATAGATAAAAAATAGTTTGTGTAGAAAAATGAAATTTAACCATATTGTGTTCTTAATCATATTTATTATTGATTAGAATCTAAATAATTGTTACTATAGTTATATATAGGTTTAATTATAAAAATAGGGTTATAATTTAAATCATATCAATTTTATTGATTAAATAGAAATTACACAATATTAATAAAATAATTTTAAATAATGTTTTACCATTATCTAGTTAATTAATTTTAATCTTATTAATATTATTGATAAATATTGTTGACATGTAAAAAAATATAAAATATTTTTTTATATTCAATTTCCAAAAGTGAAAATATATTATTTTTACTATATTCCTATAAAATAACTTTTTTAGTGTGAAATATTTTTTATGTATGAAAATGTTAAACATGGATTTGATAAATTCAAACTTCTATTTTTGAATGATTAAATTAAATATTATATATATATTTTTAATTTAAAATGGTTTTTAAACTAATAATCTCATTATTATATTATATAAGTGATTGTTTTTAGTGAAATTTTTATTTTTTAATATTCACTCGAAAAATATTTTTTAGATAAATCCAAAAAAATCATCTTGACCTGGTATTTCTATGATAAGTCCAAAAATGAAGTTATTTTGTTTTTTATTCATATTATTAAAATTATCAATATTATTTTCAATTGAAAACATAAAATATGTCAAGAAGGTGTTTTAATAAAAACAATTATATGAATATTGTGTATTTATTTCCAAATAAGTTACTAATTAATGATTTGTTAATAATTTATTAATATAAAAATATATTATACATTAAATGAATGAAACATAAGAATAAATATTTTATTAGTCTTTTAGATATTCTATTTGATTCAATATATAACATGTTTTTTATATATATGTCGATATACATATTTTATAATTTTGTTACCACAAATTATACTAGTTATTTTAATGGTTACCTCATAATTTTCTATATTTGTTTACATTCAGTGTTGTATGTAGAGGAAGCTATTAAAAAAAATTAATGAGGGAAAAATTGGACAGTTTCATACCTAGGGGTAATAACCCTAAAGTGATCTTTAATTAGAAACTCAACATGTAATTGGTTCATGGACAAGAGTTCTATGACTGCACACATTTTCATACACTCCCACGGTCTTTGATTTTTTAAACCACATTATTTTTTTTTGAAAAATTAAGAACGGAAACAAATTAAATGGTTAAGAAATTTAATGATAGGAAATATACTATAGATAAAATATATCTAAGAATATAAACTCATTTGATGTCTGGATATGTCATTTTTGAGTTATTCATTTAATTTTCACAATTTCCCTTTTATATGCCCAAATATTTAAAAATTAAAAACCCCAATTTTTCATTACATTAGTCAATTACAAGATATAAGGGTATCCATGTAGAAAACCTATGTGATGGGAAATGTCATGATTAGAAGAATGAGATACCTAACCTTGGAGAACATTATAGAAGTGATTGATAAAATGGAACATGTTTTGAATAATAACTTAAATCAGGTGGAAAAACCACTTCCCATTAATAAAGAGAAAGTGACAGTCATATAATTTATGTGGAAAAGGCATCTTAATTTTAGTATAACTTTTGACCCCTTAACCATGGGACAATTGGTTATCTCTATTGAGATGATATTTCCTATCACCCATTATTTTGAGTAGTAGGTAGTGAAATAAGACGTTTATTACTTAGAGAAAGAAGCTGGTCAGTGGTGGGTAGTGTTTAACAATACATATCTAATTAAATATGTTTAGGCTATTAATTGGGTGGAATTCAAGAAAATAATTTTTTGGAAATATTTTACATACACTCTACTTATCAAAATGGGGAGTGAATTATTTGGAATTGAGAAAATTGTTGATGAATCTACAATGGTGTACATGGGAAACAACATAAGGATTTCTTGATATGACTTTTAATTTATCATCAATGCATATATTTTATTTTATTTATTTTTAAATGGGTTACAGAGGAGTATTCAAAAAGGTTTTGTATTTTTAAACTTTGACAGCTATGATGAAATTTTATGTTGTTACCTTAAATTCAAAATGGATATCCAAGAATCCCAATGGTCCAATATGATTATTTATACAAAATAGATAATAGAGTTCAATTCTAGGGTAGAAATAGTTAAATAACATAGTGGTAAGAATTTCAAACTACCCACTTATCAATAGTGTGGGATGAATTATCCTAAAAATTTATTGATTTGGATATGGAAATGATTAATGTGTGTAAATGAGAGTTATAAAACCAATGAATTCGATGTAGAGATAAATAATCCACCTAATGTTATTCGATAAAAGATCATTTTTGTCAAACCATAGGACATGGTCCAATGTTTCAAATTCAAGGAACATTTTCACTATGAAACCCAATGAAAACATCTGAGGGCTATAAATGATAATATATGAAAATAACATGAAATCCCTTGAGGTAAAGAATAAATATATGGTATCACACTTGTTGAGGTGGATTTTGAAAATGAATTTGTGAAAGTTAGGATAGTTATTCATTATATAATAGAAAACCTGATATTTTATTCACTTAATACATAATATTTCATATCACACAACATTAGTAGAAAAATTAAAACACCACCACAGAACATGGAAGGTATATTATTGGTGAAATTGATATATTGGGAAACTGTTGTATTTAAAGAATATAAATATTACTTGATCAGTATTTTTGGGATGATTTTCACAAAAAAAAACATATGATACTTCCATTAGATAAATTCAATGAAAATATAAGAATGTATTGTATTTCCAATAACTGGGACAACAAAAAATTTCACAAGAAGGAAATCAATTTTAATATGTTGAATCGACATTTGATTCTATATAATTCTAAGGAGAAGGATGAGTCTTCTTTTAAATCCACATCCCTATCATCTATATTATTTACCTATGTGATGTAGTATCTGGATCCAATAATGATTAATAAGGAAAATATCATCGTTGGGGAAAAGATCATTGTAATGGAGTTAGCTGATGTGTTCTTCGAAGAGTTTCAAAGTCATCCTCATAACTGAATGGTTATGTCCTTAATCTAAATTATACCCAGATCCCTATTATTAAATAAGACTCTATATAAAATGAGAATTATTGAAATTGAATTGATAAAGAAGAACTAAAAGAGAATATAGATAAAGGGTTTATACGTCCATATACATCACTGTGGGGCACACTTATCCTCTTTATAAATAAAAATTATACGTTAATGCATCTTTGGATCAACTATCATGAACTCCAAAATATCAAAATAAAAAAAAATTAATAAATTCAATGAATTTATAACTTATTTAATAATCAAATGGATCCATATAATTACAAAATATTGATCGTTAGTTGATATATTATCATGTATAGGTAAAGAAGGGGGATATTGTATTATTTTTTCACACAAGGTACACACACTACGAGTATATAGTAATTTTATTTGGACCCATTGATGCTTTGAAAATTTTAATGGATTTTTTTAAAAGAGTCTTTATAGTTTGAATAAATAAATATTTTTATGTCTTTATATAATATTTTCTCAAACACTACAAAATAACGGAGGAACATGATGAGAATTTGAATAGTATACAAAATTCTTTAGGAAAGGAGAAGTTATATGTGTTGTACTTTATATTCCTGTTTTTGATGAGGAATTTATTATTTTTGGGATATGTTATCACCAGTAAGGGGATATGATTAGATACTTCAATGAAAAAGGTGAATGGCCCATACTGGTATTTGTAATAGAGATCCTTTGTTTCTGTTAATTGTGGGGTAATATCATCATTTTTAGAGAATCTCATCTCAATCGTGAAACACTCTAACAATGCTATCTCAAAATAGTGTGTGGTTTTTCTAGGATAACGAATGTTAATATATAAATAAAGAGTTAAATAATATATTAATCATTACACATATACTAAAATTTTCTAAAGGCGAGGAAGGATTTTTGATATACAATTATGCTTTTATAAAAATATGTGTTGAGTACTCATGAAAAATTATAATGTGATATCCTAAAACCCTATCTATGATGGTGATTGAGTGGCATAAAACCGTATTAAATATAAAAAGAATGGTCATGAGAACCATAAATTGAATAACATCCTACCTTTCTAAAATAATTGATAACTCATCTACTCTTGTGAAGATATATGGGCACCATAAGATTACGTAAAGCTAATTATAATGGTAGGAAAAATTCTTTAGTTCAAAATTTCTATATATAGATTTATAAGGTTTCGATCTCGAATATACGTCCCATAAATACCATAACTAATGAGGTAACTTGTTGAGGATGCACATAGCTAATACATATATATAAATCAGGGGTTAAAAAATATTTATTGAGGTATGAAGCATATGTTTTAGTGTGAGAAATTAATAACCTAATATTGTAATATATATCTCCCTATAATGAAGTTAAATATGTCATATAGCATTGTCCTCAAGTAACACCAAACTTGAATGAAACCATGTTATATATATATTACATTAAATATAAAATATTATAATTGAAACTAGTCATTGAATTTCATTCTTTTAATATGAGTGACTAAATTATGAAATATTTTACTATATATATTTATATATAGAAAGGTTACTGTATTAGAGATTATACAATTAATTATTATATTTAATAATTTATATTCTTTATGTGATGTACTTTTCATTAATTTAATACAATAATATTATTATAATAAAATATTATATTGATTGATCAATTATTGATTTATTAGTGTTTTTAGAAATTAAGAATTAAAACAACTGGTATTTTTAAAAATTTATTCTATTATAAAAATATTTTTCCCTATGCAATATAATTTCATTTCATAGTTAAATTTATATATTTGGAATATTAAATTTATAATATAGAATTTTTTTTTTAATTCATCAAAATAATACTAGATTACAAATATATTTTTATTTTTTCGTTAATGGTTGACTTTAACGTGAATAGTTCAACATAATGTTTAAACAAATTTCAGGATTTTTTGGGATTATTCGTTTATAATTATAATTTTTAAATTTCTAAAATAATTTTATTGAGAATATTAATATTTCATAAGTGGAATAATAAATTTGAGAATATGAAATTTGATTTACAATGCTATAATTAACATTTTAGATGATGAGTAATTTATTTTTAAAATATTTTTCCACTAAACTATATAATTATTATTTTTAAATAAAATTTTATAACTTTTATAATATTAGTATAATAAAATTGATATATAATTTTTAATCAATATTTTTAAATTTTTAAATAGATTTATTTTATTTTTAATCATGAAGGATAAATTACTATGGTAACAAACTAGTACCTTAGAGAAACAAATGACATAATAATTGATTTGTAAGTGGTAATGAATGCTAATATGTTTAATAAATATTTTATAGTAGGTTTTTTTGGAATTAATAAACATCATACAATCATATCTACATTATTTTCAATTTTTTATATACTTTTTTTGAGTGTTACATCCTATTATTAAAAAGATTTTGGTATTTAATAAATTGTGATCCATTTTCAATTATAAAAGGATAACATCTCTTGTCACAATACCTCACAAAAAACCACTTATTAAAAAAAAACTACCCAAGACGCTGATGAACATTCCTATTCACCGGTAATATATTCTGGTATTCTTTAAATATTGTCCCCCAACAGCTTTACCCTATTTAAAAATACATAATCCAAGAAGTGTTGTATACAATTATTACCACTCATTTATAATTTATAATTATTTATGTGAAATTATTTTTTATAAAATTCCATTATAAAATCCTAAAATAATATAATTAGTATCGTTATTATATATTTTTACTATAATTATGATACAAGTATTCACCACCTTTCCATTTTCCTTCAGAAAGAAGAAAACTTGAATTATGTGTAAGTGTAGAATACAAACAACATGGAATAACCCATTTTATTTTCCTTAAATTTCATACATAGATGGTGATAATATGGAATTTAATATAAAATTATGATTTATATTTTAGAATTTATATTTTATAATGATAATATATATTACATTTTTTACTTGTTATATGGAAAATGAAACCATCCTTTATGTGTATGTGTAGACTACATCCTTGATGAGATGGTATATTAAAATTTTCATTACCCCCATTAATGGATGATTATAACAACGGGGTTTCATGATAAATATGATTTTTATTAAATTATGAGGATTTTTTACTGTTTAATTAAACAACCATTTGACAATATAATCAATAAATAATCATGGCATATTTAATCTTCCAAAACTGCATACTTAGAGAAATAATTATATCATTGTATTATGTAATAACTTATTATATGTTATATTATTCTTATAGTTCTTTAATTTTTTTTTTCATTTACACTAATAATTCATCTGTTTTAATTATATTAGAAATCTTCCTAATCAGTAATTAATTATTGTATGTTCTTGTTTGGGTTGGGTTAAAAACCCACCTGAATAATGATACAAATTTATATCATATATCACTATGAGAATGAATATCATTTAATATTAGAAATAAATAAGTAAATATTGAATTTATTTTATTGGTAAAATTAATATTAAACTCTATAATTAAAGACACTAATGTTGATCCCTTAAAAACCACCTAAATGTACTCATTTCTGATTTCCTATTTAAGGACCATAAACCAAACACATATATAATGATATTATAAATTTATAAAAAAATTATAAAATATAAATTATATAACCATTCATGTTCTAATAATTATTAAATTTGTGATAGTATTGCTGCAGAACACCACTACTATGAAACTAGATCAAAATAACCACTATTACTCATACATGATATTGAATGTAGATTAAAACTACCTAATAATCATACAGTAAAAAATTATAAATTAATATTATAAAAAGTTATATATATGAATATGTTTCTGAAATAGATGATTTATATGGTTATTATTTTTATAAAAACTGTTATAGTGAGATCCACTTAGTTAGAAATCAAGGTAAGGGTTATTTTGTCTCTAATTTAATTTACTAAGTCCCATTTTTTATTGCGGACCACAATATATTTACTAAGACCGATTTGATAATCATAAATTAATTATGGTATGTCCTTGTTTGGGATGGGTTTACTAGCCACAAGAAATATGATTCAAATTTATATCATATATTACTATGAGAATGAAAAATATTCTAATAAAATAAATAAATGAGTAAATATTGATTTTATTTGATTATGGAAAAATTAATATTAAACTTTATAATTGAAGATACCGATGTTCATCCCTTAAAAATCACTAAAACATACTCCATTTTTATTTCATCTTTGGAAACCAAAAACAGAACTCTTATATAATTATATTATAACTTTATGAATAATTTTAAAACATAAATTCTTTAACATTTCACGTTCTAATAATTATTAACTTTTGAAAATAATGATAATCAAGACCACTACAATGAAACTAGTTTAAAATAATCATTATTACTCATACGTGATATAGAAAGTAGATAAAAACTACCAAATAAAAATAATGTGAATAATTAAAAATTAATATTAAAAAAGTTATATAAATTAATAAATTTCTAAAATACATGATATATAGAGATATTATTTTTATACAGGAGGTTATAGTGAGATCAACAAAGATAGAAATCAAGGTAAGGGGTCCTTTGTCACACATTTAATTTACTAATACCCATTTCGTATTGTGGCCCTTTTAAATTTTTAAGGGCCTTATCATATTCTATTTTAGATTTATTTTAATTCAAATATACAAATGTTTAAAAAAAATTATATTAAACTAATAATAAAACTGTAATGGATTCATTTCTAATATTATCTCAAATACATATTTCTTATCAAAGATAACAATTATATAGAATTTGTATCATTTCTCAATCACCTCATAATTTTATTTTTATATTAATGGTGTTTCACATGTGTCCTAGAAATTTCATTTCCCCTCGACTCATATTTCAACATATGTTTTTATTATAAGTAAAATAAAACTCTTCCATTTTTCCTGGTCCGGAACCTTCCTTTTCTACACATTCATTGCATTTGTTCATTTTTATATGTATTTATATATGCTTTAATAAATGAGTAAGATTATTTTCTACAAAATGACCATATTTAAATTTTTAAAAGTTATGTTTAATAATTTCCAATTTGGATATTTTCATCAAATTGTTAATCAATTATTTTTCTAGCACTTACATGCAATTATATCATTCCACCCCCTTTCAATTTTATATGAATATTTACCTCTATATTATAAATATTTTGAGAAGATTGTTTTTATCCTTATTTTATAATAGATTTCTACTAGAATATAATTAAACAATATAGAATATTACTTATTTATAAAGTTGTTTTTATAAAACTTATGAATTTTTTTTCATCTAAGTGATTATAATTTAATACACATTATGATTGATCTGGGATATGCTTCAAATTTTTTCATCGTTCTTTTTTCATTTGATGTATTAGAAAAAATTTATTTATTATCATTGATATGATCTACCACTAAATTTTTATTTTCTAATCATTTAATTTTTATAAACTATAATTTTCTTCCGATGCCTTTATTCTATGAATTCAATATTTTTGATTCACTTTATTATATAATGTTCACTTATATTCTATACATTGATTGGTTGATTATATTATTAATTATCCATATACCCTTTATATATACAGTGTATATAATATATTCTTTATTTTTATATAATGTTATTTACCATGAAATATAATATAACAATTTAATTTCAATAGATTTATCTTGTTATAATTTTTAATGACGTCTTTATAAAATTTAATTTGAAAATAATATGAATTTTTTTTCATTTTGTAGGTTCATTTTGATGTGTTTAATTCAACCCATATTTTTTATATGGGTTCTCTATGCAATAAAAAGTGATTGATAAAAATTTAAATGTTTAATGAAACCCATTTTATTTATTTGGGTTTTTTTGATGTGATAAGTAAATTATTTTAAGGTGAAACATGATAGTATGGATGAATTATGGATAGAGTCCTATATCACCCTCTAATTAATTGGTTAATGGTTTATATCTTATGATAAACTTATTCATAAATACATTTTAGCCTCTCATAATCATAGTAACTGAAGTTTTATATCATGAAATTAATCTATCCCTATTCTAATATTTATATGATATTTGAAATATGTTATGAAATGTTATGTTTTTTTTGATAAATATGTTATTATTATGGATCATTTTTATTAGATTATGCTTTTATGCTATCTTAAATCATATCTTTTGTTAATTAAAGCCTTATTACCTGATTTATGATCCATAGTGTTTTGGGTATAAGTTTATTCTATATCCTAATTATACCTATACACTCATATTATCGTCACTTATGATATTTTTTTATTAATACATAGGTTTACCCTTATTAAGAATTACATCTTACCCTTTTTTATGTTTATATTTCCATAGATAATGATGATAAAAAAAATTATAAAATGTATAGAATAGTTTACTATGTTTATAATTTTTTTGATATTCAAAATAAAAAAATTCATTAAGTAGTATCATATATAATAGAATAAATGGTATATTGATATAAATAACTTTAATTTTGTTATTTTATATTTTTTAATAATTCTATAAAACTATAAACCTAAATTTTATTATTAATGTATTGTATTGAAATATTTTTTTTGTAGATGATACAGTCATGTTTTTGGGCCAATATAGTTGGTATCAAAGATGGGATTATATAAATATATAGATTGGGATGATATCAGTTCAGGATAAATTAGGAGTTATAAATTTTTTCAAAAGGTGTTATTTTAACATTGACCATAATTTAAATGTTCTATATAACACTTTAGGTCTGATGAGGTAACATTTTACAGGTTTTGATAATATAACTTTAGTGAAAACACTATGGATAATTCAAATGGTAAATTATATTTATGATATAACATATTAAAATTTTGCAAAATTATATATTGTTTGGTTTTACATTAAAAAATAACCCTTTGTAGATTCTATAAGTGGAGGTAAGATCTAGTATCGATGTGCATAATGGTAATTACCCTAAAACAGAATAATGAGATTAAATCAGTCTTCACATGGTACATAAAAAATAACAAACCATGAACCAAGTTTGACCCTCCTTGTGGATATTATTTTTTTAATGAAATTACATATATGAACCAATGTGATATATTTATTTTTTAATTACATTAATGGATTTGGTAAAAAGTGAAGGGGAGATTAACTTAAAGTATTATAGATCGAACTGAATTAATGAATAGATGAAATGAACATGTAATTAGAGAACAACTATAATAATTTAGTTTTATTATTCATCTAATAATTTACTTTTATTTTTTGGATAAATATATTGTGTTTTATTATTTGGATGAATCTGAATCATGGAAATAATGTTGGAGATGATATATATCAAGAAAATACTATGTATTATAAATGAATAAGTGATAATTATTAAAGGGTTGATATTATTTATATAATATTATATTGTGATAGAAATTGTATATTTCATAGGCTTACATCATGATGTGTGGTTGTTATCATAATATAAATTAATTATTGATACTCTTATATATTTCTATTAGTGTTGGAAATTTATTAAGGATTTTCTTGTATATTCTAGAAGTTATGAGAATTATTTGAAAGTTCAATTGATTTTTCTCTAATATATATATATATTCAAAGTATTGAAATCATATATTATTTGGTATGAATAACCTTGAAATTTAATTTTATTAAAAGGATATATTTTGGGTATAACTATTTGAGAACACTCTATTGAGGTTTTCGAAACTCTTAGGTTTAATATGTGGTAGAAGTTTATATAATACATGGTTGATTTATTTTGATAAAAGTGACATAGATAGTATCAAAATTCATATAATTGATTATTGATTTATTAAATGAGTTCTCCATGATATCTTTGGTAACCTTTATTGATTTTTTTTATTATGATATATATTTATTATCATATGTATTTATGAACATAAGATTAATACATTTATGTTTCAAAAATAGAGTTATTTTTTTAGTGGAATATATAATCTCATTATGGTTTAATGACTTGGATATTCAAATAGTTTTGGGAGAGGTATTTGTAGAGAATATGTGATTAGGGAATATATATAATAGGGTACATGACTATATGAATAGATCATGATGTTTGAGGAAAGATAAAAAACATAATGTAAACTAAGAGAGTAAGGTTGATATCATGTTAGAATTTATATCCCTAATGATTAATATGTTTTGAATACATTAACTAATTTTCATTATTTAGGAATAATTAAAATTCTGATGGATTAATTTATTGAAATGTTTATAATTCAATGAAATAAATTTTAATATATTTTCTCATTATTTTTTAAAGATGTTCGATAGCTTTTAATACACACAACACTAATCTAAGAAAAACGTTTATATATGCATATATATAATAAATATTAAATATTACTACAATAAATTTCATTTTAATTGTTTTTATTAATAATTTTTACGAAATTACAAAATATATTAAATATATTTTTACATATAAAGGGTATTTTATACAAATTTATTTAATTAATTATTATTTTTATGGACCCATATTTTTTTTTCAAGTTGTATCTTTTATTAAATAATACTACATATATTATTTCAATAAGATATAATATTGATTTATTATTCCAATATTTATTAGTGTTTTATTGAAATTATGAATATGAATAATTAATATTTTTAATAAGTTAATTCCCTAAAAAATTCTTTTATTTATGCCTTATATATTTATTTAAAAGTTTAATTTGTATGTTTTATAATGTAAAATTGAAAAAATAAACTTTTGTTTTATTCCTTATAAAAAATATTATCTTATTAAAAATTATTGTTTTTTACTAGAATGATTATCTTTGAGGTTAATAGTACAATCTACAGTTTTCAATAATATCATGTATTTTATGTCATTATTAGTTTATAATTATGATTTAAAAATTTTTGAAACCAATTTTTTAATGAAATATTTATTTTTTAAGTGACATTATAAATATAAAAATATACAAATTTTTTAAAACCAATAATTAACATTTATAAATATGGGTGATATATTTTAAAAAACAATCATTCTTAATATATTATACATTTAGTATTTTTTAAATTTGTTATAATTTTTTAAAAAATTAATATAATATAATGGAATTAAAATTATGAATCATTAGTTACAAATTATATGATAAATACTATTTTATTTGTAATCAAAAAATATAAACATGTTTGCAAAAAACTAATAACTCGATGAAAATTCGAAGGGGTAAAAATTGTTTAAACAAGAGGAAAAAGAAAAAATGATGTTAAAAAACATGTATAATAAGTGGTTGAGGTTCTTTTAAACTATATAAATTCCCCTATCTATTATTTCCTAATTTTTATGACACTTTTCTAGAGAGTGACTTCTCACTATTAATTTTGTTTATGTATTTACAAAAAACCTATCCCTTTTCACTTATAAAAGAGACACTCCTCTATATACTTTACCTAATTAAAAAAACCCACTTAATTCACTACAAAGTCCAACAAACGTCACTTAGAAATTCATATCCTCCTTTAATAGGTTATGTTATTCTCCAAATACAACCCCTTGAAGGATTAATCCCCTTTCTAGAGTAGTTAATCCAATAAATGAGGTTTAAATGACAAACCACTCCTTTCTAATTTCCTATTTCTATGTTAACTTGTTCTTCCTAAAATTCCATTACACAGTCTTAAAATGATAACATAATTATCACAACTTAATTTATAATATTAATAAAATAATGAATAAATAATTAAACACCATTTTCATTTTCCTTTAATCAAAATGAAAACATTAATTGGGATACGTGTGGACTACCGTTTCCATGGAACAAATGTTTTTATTATGCTCACCATCTTACAATTATGGAACTAATAGGGAATTTAATATATAATTTTTATATTTATTATTTATTCTAGGCTCTTAAATCATAACAATATTTCTTATAATCCAATTTATATAGAAAATGAAGTCATCATCAATGCATATGTGCGAACTACCACCTCCATGAAACGGTGTATTCCATATTTTTTTACCACCATCAATGAATTAATATAATGTTTTTTATGAATAAATATAGTTTTAATGAAATTATTAAGGTTTTGGTATGTCAAATTTAACAACATTTTAACAATATGGTCTATAAACTTCCATTATAAACTCAACCATCCAAAACAACATAAAAAGAGGGAAAATTGATTTCTTCTTACTATGTAATAACTATATATTTGTTATATTCATCTTGTAATTATTTAATATTATGTAATATTATAATAATAAATAAAAAAATAGACATTATACTAATCTTAAAATTATACTAGAACAAATAAATAAATAATTATCCACTAATTATGGAATATTCTTGTTTTGTTTAGTTTAACCTCCTATTTGAACAATGCTATAAATTTATATAATGTATGAATGTGTAAATTTAATTTTTGGAATTATATGATATTAGACGTAAATTTTTTTTTTTTTTTTATTTATCTTGGTAAAATTATTTGTAGACACATTAATTAGGATACAATTGGTTTTCCATTAATAAATCATCGAAAATGTTCTCATTGTTAATTTCAAATTTAGTGTTCATAACCATAACTCACATGGATTGAAATTATAAAATTATAAATATTTGTAATACATAAATTAAAATACCTCATGGGAATTTTGAATGTGTTTTTTTAGAGAATAATTAAGAACAACCCCAAAACTCCAAAACTAGTTCAAAATAATCAATATTACTCACACCCAACATTGAAAGTAGATAATAAATAACTAATATAATATTAGATAACAATTAAGAATTACTTTCATAAAAGTTTAATAATAATAATAATGTTTTGAAATAGGATATGAATATTTCTTAAATTTTGATAAATTATGTTAGAGTGTGATCAACTAAGCAGGTATTCATGGTAAGCTATTTATGGACTAAAATTTAATTTTATTGAGACATATTTCTTATTGTGGACTACGGTATATTTACTATAGGATAATTAAAATCATATTAATGTATTTTATAATATTCATATGGTTTAAAGAGATATATCTTATTCTATTTTAAATGCATTTCAACTCAAAGATACAATATTTTAAAAGGGGGTTGGATTAATATTTTACTCAAATATTAAGGGTTTCACTGCCATTATTGTTTTACAATAATTATTTTTATGGATAGGACATCTTGGGGAATTTGTATTATTTATTAAAAAAATGATAATTTAATTTTTATATTCATGGGATTTTATATTTCCTCTATAAATTTATTTTCCCTCTAAAATTTCATTTCTCATCAACTCATATTTCTCTTTAGGCGTTTCTTGTAATTGAATCTAACCCCACCTCCTCTTATTGGTTGATATCATTTTCTAAAATATGCATATTCATCTGATAATTTTTCAAATATGTCTATCTTATATTAAATAAGTGAATAAGGTCATTTTATAATATGTGATAATCTTTTAAATGTTTTAATGTTATTTTCAACAATTTATACATTGGTAATTTTCATTAAAATGTGAAAATATAATTTTTTTTCATTTGTTTTTGAACACATCATTCCACCAAATTTTAATTTAATATGAATAATTATCTTTATATTTTTAGGTATTCTAAAATAAATTTTTATTATTTTATTTCTATACATAATTTCTTAAAATATGTTTTCAAAATATCACTAATACTTATTAATACTAAATTCGTACTTCTAAAAATTATAAAAAGTGTTTTTCAGTTAAGACATTTTCATTCAACACATCTAATGATTGATCAAGGTTGGGATTTAAATTTTAACATCAACCTTATTTTTCCTAATTTATTTTGAAATATTATTTTCAATCATGAAAATGATCTTTCACTGCCTTTATCATGCCTAGTCATCAAAGGCTTGTAAATCGTAATTTTTTTCCTATGTATTTCCTATGTGAATAACATTTTTTATTTCTTTGACTAAAGGGTGTTCATATAGATTCTATATATTTATTGATTATTGAAATTATCTACATAACTATATACCCTTTATATATAATATGTATATACCATATAATTCATCTTTTTTAATGGTATCAACCTAGAAAGAATGGATTCTTATTTGTTTTCCATGGATTTATCCTATTATATTTTTTAATTAATTAGTTTTGAGATTACTTTTTAAAAATTCTTGAATCCCATTTTCATTAGAGGGATTCACTGTGACATGTTGAATGAATTTTTTTTCTATACATTGGTTATTTATTCTATAATAAATTAATGAATTCCATTAAATGTGGAATAAATGATTATTACTACCATGTGTTCTTTCTGATGTGATGAGTGAATGATTTTAAAGTGGTACATGTTGGTATGCTTGAACTGTATTTGGGGTCCTATATCTTCGTCCAATGCATTTGTTAAAATTTTAATTATCATGTGATAGTTATTAGTTTAAAATTTTTGGTTTCATGTAAGTGCAGGATTTGATTGTGTGACTTATAAAATTACTATTTCGATATACTAATATTTTTAACATATTTAAAAGATATTCAGTTGTTTTAAACTTATTATATTGACTATGATATGCTCTTATGGATCATGCTTGTTAAATCATGTTTCCACACCCTTTTTTATTAATGTCTTATGTTAATACAAGCCTTATTCGATGACGTAGGATCCATGATTTTTTGGGTATAATTTACATATTTATCCTTATTATACACATATGATCATCTTTTGATAACTTCTGAAATTTGATTGATTAACTCTAATATTTACAATTATTGATAATCTAATATCACTCCTTTAATATGTTTACATTTCCCAAGGCTATGTAGATAAGATAATGAAACTCATTGAATAGTATCTTATGTAAATATTTTCTGAAATATGTTTTTGACTCACTATAGATGAATTAGTTTAATATATTATTGAAAATTCGTTAAATATGATACAAATAACGTGGTTTTAGTTTGTTTTTTTCTTAATTATATATCATAAAAAACAAGTATAGTATTGGGAATTTATTTTAATAAAATTTTTTAAAAAATTATGTGGATTCTATTTTTACATATTTACCCCATTATAAATACTATATAGAGTGATAATAAAAAAAATTTATCACAGTGATTAGTTTGCAAATAATTGAAGGATTAATGGAAGAATTATAACGGTATAATGTAACAATTTTACAGGTTGGTTTGGAAATTGAAAAATATTAACATGGATTTTTTATATGACAACCTAATAAATATATAGGTCAAAATTTTTGGTTGGTGGTTATTGATTGTTTTATTAGGTTAGCTCATTTAATTTATATTAATGAAAACTTATACCTTGAAAAAATCACTAAGATATACAAAAATGGAATCAGTAAAAATATATATAGTATAAATCTCAATTTTATCATATCGAGATATGTGGATTACCTCAAGGTTATAGAGAAGCATTCAAAACATTTAGACAGAGAGTTAAGTTTTTTCACTGCTTATTTCCCTCAAATGACTGGTCAGTCAGAGAAAAACATTCAAACTCTTGAGGATATAATTAGTTAATTTTTAATTGATTTCCAAGGATTTTGGGATCAACACCTTACCCTTTTAATGTTATTATATATAAATAATTTCATTCGATCATTAAAATGACTTATTATGTTTCATTTTATGGGAATTTGTGAAAGAATCAATCATATTGGTTTGATATTTGAGAGAGGAAGCTGATTTAGACTCATCATTTATTAGAGATGAAATAAAATTCTCAAACCAATCAACATCAATTGATATCCATGAAAATTTGGCAACAAATATATAAACACAATTACTAAAAATACATAGAGTACGATGTTGAAGATAAGGTGTTCCTTTGTATATCACCGTGGAATACATTCATGACGTTTATGAATAAGGTAATATTAAGCTGAAGATACATTTTCCCCTTTTATGTTCTTGATTACAATATAGTATTAACCTACCAAATATCCCTACCACCTAATCTATTTATAGTATTGTATGTGTTACACATCCACCCTATAAGTAAGTACATACTAGAACCATTACATATACCAAATCTAATGGTGGTTTCGTTGTTAAATAATATATATTACAAGGAGTAACTTGTGAAAATATTAAATCAAAGATACATAGTTCTATGAAATAATATAACTCAAATGGTCAACATACTTTGTTGAAACTACGTGTTTGAGGAGAAAATAGGGGACCCAGAAGACGTGATGAGACAAAAATACCCTTGTCTATTTAAGAATATTAAATTCAATTTTAATGGTGAAATTTATAAAGGGGGAAGAATTTAATGACCCAAACCATTATTAGTGAGATTATATTTTGAATTAATATATTCATTATTATGTAATGTTTTTATATAGAACTTATGAAATATATTTTGTTTTCACTTTTTAAAATTGTATGATATATCCATAATATGACAGTTGGGAATAAAGACCGTTATGTTTCATGAAAATTTGTAATATATTCGTCTTATAGTGACTATAATGACTACTTAATATGAAAGAATATAATAAAATATAATTGATGCACATGGATGAAGAGATTTCCTCAACCAGTAGTATCACACCTTATGAGGACCATTAATCAAGTATCCTAAGGGAGACAACATCAATGGGATTCACCATAGACCATAAAAAATGATTTTCAATAACTAAAACTTGATCAAAACTATTTACTGGAGAAGTTAAGACTTATATAGATCACTAATGAAAATATGATTCCCTAACCATCCCATGAAAGCACTACCATAATGAACCTTACACATAGAGAATACATTGTAGTAACAAGGTGTTAAGTATCTTGATCATAATATCATGAATATGGAAATTTTAATTTAGAATTAATATAATGTTTTTATTGATCCATTTTTAATTTTTATGTTATATACATTTGATTATATAATGAATTTGATAGAAATTATATTTCATTAAAAAAAAGAAAATATTTTTTTGGGAAAATATATATAATTTAAATTAACACACATTTTTGTGATAATTTAATTAATATAAAATAAAATTTATTTTCATGAAATGATTTTCTAAAACTATATTTATTTTAATATTAAATATAATATAATTTAACTAATCCCCTTGTAAAATTTTCAGGGTTAAAAAGTTTTTGGTGACACAAAAAACTAGTATTTATATTTAAAAAAGTAATTTATAATATTTTGAAAATTATTATAATAATGTAAATTTTATTTTTTAAAATCATCATGATGAAATTATCCCATTGTAAAAATTTAATAATATTCCATGAGAATAAAATTTTTGGGTAACAATTATATATTATATAAACATATGGTAGGTATTATTACTTCATAATAGAACAAAAAGTGATGTAAAAAATACCATGGAGGAATTCCCCACTAAAATGGGGGTTCCATTAAAATAATGATTATAATGTAATAATATTAATTTTAAAAACCAATAATGAATCTTAAAAAAATATAATATATATCCGAGAGTTTAAAAATAATTCTTTATGAACATGAATCACTTAAACATCATGAGTGGATTTAGTTTAAGAATTTTCATTCATTAAATAATAAAATACTAAAAACCTCACATAAATAAGAAATATCTTGGGAAACTACTATTTTAAAGGAAATAGTATTTTATTTTTTATTAACTTAGTGTCCAAGTATTATGATCGGAAATTAACAAAATATGACAAATCTTTTTCTATAAATACCACCCATTTTTCTAAACTCATCACTCCAAATCCTTAAATCATGAATTTCTCTAATGTATCCCCCTTTAGAGCCATCACAATCAACTTATATGATTTTATGTGAAACTCCCAAGCTATTATAAGTAACCTATCATGTTAAGTGATTATATACCTTGTATTTTTATTCAATAATTTCCTTTGTAATAAGATATTTGATTTTAAAATTGATTATGTTTTCTACTGTTTATGAACATTAAATTAATATCCCCATTTTCCCCAAATAATGATGGAAAATTTGAAAATAATATTTATCCCCTACATTAACATTTATGTACACTCATTGTGTAGTGGAAATTATACCTTAATTTTCCATGCCATATATTTGTGTTGTAAAAACCCAATCCTATTTTCATTCAATGTATTTCACTTAGATATAATTGAACTTGATTTATTAATGAATTCCACGCATGAATCCCAGATTCCATAATTGTGGGATTGAAATTATGAAATATATATTTATTTTATTTTATCGATGTAGAACACATAGAGTTAGAAAAATAAAGGGTGGATCTTGTTATATATCCAATGTATTGGGTAATGTTTTTGTCTCATGAGACACCATGTATGTTGTATGTGAAGTTAACTCTATGTTATTATATTTTAGTGGTTAGACTCTACATATTTTTATTGTTTCTAATTTTATGTTTTTTCTACATACCGGCGAAACTGTTATTTTGTGATGTCGTTTTCTTATTCCATGCTTCAATAAAGGTATGTTTTTTTCTTACCAATTAATGGTATCATGATATTCCTAATCAATCACATGAATTATTTATGATTTGAATAATAAATTACTTGGATTTATATCTCAATATTATATTTTTTATTTCCCAATTTATCCCATAAAACATTAAGAGTTCAAAAGAAATAAGGAGCAGATCATGGAGTTTTAAAAAATGTTTTTTTAAATTTATTTTAATTTAATGTATTAAGTATATAATTTCATGAAGGCAATATGAATGTTTATTTTCAAGGAGTCCATTTTATATATAATTATGTTATAAATCCTTATATTAAATGTATTTGAAATATGGTTTTTTATAAGGGTGGGTGGCGGAAGAAGAGATTAAAGATGAGAAAAATGTTAAGAGTGCTCAGGTGAGGCTTGGGTATGGTTAGTGGAGGTGTCAGGTTTATAGTTTGGGATATTCTAATGATTGAACGAGACATCCATTTATCTATAATTATCTTTCCATTTCTATAAAAATTTTAAATTAAAATAAGTCACTTGGTCATTAACCGAAATAAAGAGGTTAGTTATAGAATATAATTGTTGGTTTTGGGTCATAAAATATCAAGATGGTGGTTATTCAATAGTTGAGAGTGTAAAAAAATGAATATGGAATGTGTACGTTGAGTTATATGGTTTGAAGTAATTATATTGTGTAATGAAACCATCATTTTTGTGAGGTAATTTATGGTTTAGTGGTTGTTAAATGTACTAAGGGTGAAAACACAGAGGAAGAATGAATATTTACGAAAGAGAGTTAAAAAATAAACCAAGGTAAAGATTGTTTAATAAAAATTATAGGGTATGGATAAAAAATATTTTGTTGGGAGGGTTTGTGAAGGAAGATTTAGGGAAGGTAAAATGGTTGAATGTCACTTCTCATGGATTCCTCTGGATCAGGGGGGATAATTTTCCTTAGATAACATATTCTTCATAAAACGATGAAGACCATAATAATAATAATATTATTATTATACTTTGAATTCACACTAAGAAGGGATAAATTTCATTTTATGAGAGGTTATGATATTCAACATTATATCTTCATCAATAATGTCCTCTTCGAAGTTGATAAAAATATAAAAAAATATGTAGAGACCCTAATAGAGACTCAATTTCATGAATGTAATGTCAAAGGCTATATTGATAATTATTCCATTTCTATTTTGACCAATGTAACATAATTATTTATCATAAAACATTTTTTCACATCAATCCAAATATGTAATCCTTAACACGGTGTTTAATTACTCTAGAAAGAGTTTCCCAATTAATTACTATACTCTTGAACTAATGACAATACCTGAAATAAATCTATTATACCATAAGAGTTCTAAATTAAAACATTATATATTTAGGACTTAGTTTTACATAGATATAAAAATAAACTATGTATAGTAGCTCATTCACAAATGATAGTCAAGTGTGTAGATATCCTATAAGTTGATTGTGCCAATGTGTCCTTTAAATATAACTTGGAACTTCTATACCCACTTGTTGAATATTTAATATCATAGATTAATATTGATTAACTTGATGGATAATATAAGATATCAAAAAATACTCTTCATCTCTTTAATCATATTGGATGATCTATTTTCTATTAGATTATTAATAGAGGATTCTATTTATTCTCTATAAAGAGATCCTCTAATAAATTAAAAAATGGTTTCTATCATTAATCTATCATCGTTACATTATATTTAAATTCTATTTCAACACTCATAATTATGATTTATAATCTATTAGTTGTATAAAAATCATGGAAAAACTCTATGTGATATGGTACATGGTGGCTTCTGGGAAGGGATTGATTATCCCAATATTGAAAATAAATCATATATATGATATAAGAGGGAAATGACATATTATAATTCCCATAAACTATACTCCCATAACTGAATTCCCTAGAAACATAAATTTTTTCATTTAAAGTTACTTTTGTTAATTTAAATAAAATATAATTAATAGTTAAGAGTGATAAAGTGAGAAGTGAAATGAGATAAAAAGATTGTGTGAGAGAATGAAATGGGTGACAATATACTTTTAAAGATAAATTAATATCCACTAAATCAATTGATCTAAGAAAATTTAAGGTTTATATTTCTTACCTAATTGTGATATTACATGGAGCAACATGTTGAGAATATTTATATAATAATATTTACCTCAGAATTATGGTACATCGATTCAAATTTTATGAAAAATATGTTTATTATATTTGGATTAGATTGAGGTGAATGTTCAGTAAACTAAGAGACATGATAAATAACTAAAAAAGATGGAAACTATTGATATATAATTCATATATTGGGGTTACCTATAACAATAAAAATTAAATTAAATATTTATATATAATTATAATCATAAAATTTATAAATACTATTCATTTGATTGTTTTTCGCATTACCAATTGATTTTAATTCAGGTTATTCTAGGGGGGGGGTGTTACATAATTAGATTTAAATAGGTGTAAAATTTTCTAAAAATATCTATATGATCCTAGACAAGAATATATTTTCCATAAAAATAAGTGAATATCTTTTTTGAAGGTGTTTTTTATTGATTAAGAAGTTTATTTTTAGATTTAACACGATCATTTGAATTCAACAATACCCCTATTAAAATTAAGAAAATAAATATGCATTTAGATTTAAAGTTTTCTAAAAATATTAGCTGGTTGAGAATATAATCTAATGATCTTAAATATGATATATCTTTTATTTGGGCGATCTAGAAGAAATTTCAAAAAAAAATCATGGTGTTTACCTCACGTGTGTTATAATAAATGTTTATAATTTTATATTATACTTGTGTTATATAAAATAATCAACAGTTGAGTATAAAGGAATCCTAAATAAAATAATGTGTGATTTTCGCAAAAAAATTGAATGAAAAAACTTCTAGTTAACAACTATTTAGGTCTATTTATATAGAGTAGAACTTTTTTTGGATTCTTACTTGGACAAGGCCCGTAATATTTCAATAGAAAATGAAAAAAATTCGATTTATTTTTATCTATCTAATATAATTCCTATGAATTCAGTGTCTGAATATATTTATAGAAACCTATTTCAATTATATAAACGAAAAATATTGATCAAAAGTTCGTTTTAACTGTCACAAAATATCATTTACCAATTTTTAGTTAGTTTCATTTAAAATTTCTTAAAAACAGAGAAAAATTCATACACATATAAGGTGTTTGGATAAATTTTTGTTAAATATTATAAACTGTAGATAACCCATAAATATAGTTTCCAATTTACATAAGTTTTTTTGTTTTATATTTATTTATATTTCATGAGGAGTTTACTATAGTATAAATACTATAGGTTTTGTGAAAATTTAATTTTTAAGGTGTTTTTGGATATACATTTCTATTTTATGTTCATATCGTTTTAGAGTTTGTAAGAATTTTTAAAAATGAAACTTTTGTTTTTCACCCATAAAACTCCTATTTGATTAAAATTATATAATCCTTGAGTATCTTTTTATAATAAATTTTTTATTAATAATAATATTTTATATTTTATATATATTTTACCAATTTACACATCCTTAATGAAATTATGAAGAAAAATGATATCTCTCAATCTTTTCGATTTTTTGATTAAATAAATTCTAAAAAATAACATTATTAGGATATAAGAGTTTAATTATGTAACAACCCGAAAATTTGAAAGAATTTTTTTTCTTAATATATTTGGGATTTTAAAAGAACTCAGTTTTTGACGGCTCCTGATTCCGAGGCCCAGTGTGCCCAGAATCATTTTCCGAAGTTTAGCTCGGGTACGTTCAGTGAACGAACGAGCTAGTTTTTTTAACTTTTGAACCGGTGCTCGAAATTGAAATATGAGGTCACCGATGGAACCACAACACCGATAATTCCTTAAGAAGACCTTTTCCAAAGGTGCATTTTCTCGGGAGGAGTTGTTTAAAATTTGGGGTGTAAGTGAAGAATAAATTTAAATTTGTAACCCAATTTTATTTTTCTTTTATGTAGATTTATGTTTGTGTGGAGGTTGGGTTGGTAACTCCCCTTGGGAGAATAAAGGAGAGGTGGGGGCCACACGAACCCCCACCTATTCACATTCCCCATAACCCCTTGAAACTCCCTTTTAATGTGAGACCACTCACCTCCCCCTCTCTCCAATTTAATCATGCCAACTCTCTTCATTAATTTAAGTGGTTTGAGTTTTGAATTTTGAGACTTGGATGTGTGAATAAAAATAATAGCATGAGCTATTATTTTATTTTTGGGAGCTTTTGGTGTGTTGGGAAAACTTTGGGGGAGAGCACTTGAGTTTTTGAAGAACAACGACTCTGCGACGTAGAACGCCTCTTCGACGAAGAACGCCTCTGATGGAGAACGTGAAGAAACCGATGACGTGCCTTCTCTTCTTCTTCCTCAGTGTCAAGGGAGGAGACTCCACCACGGGGAACGTCGCAATCGACGATGACTCTTCCTATGATGACAACACAATCGGCACCGATATTCCGTGCTGATCGATCATCGCGACACTTTCCTCTTTCTGCAGCTCGACGACATGCGACTTCTTTTCGAGGTAGCTGTTTCGTTTTGTTTGTGAATAATTTCCTAGCATTCTTCGTTAAATATTTGGGCCACGTGTTATTAATTTAACGGAAGGAGGTTGGACCTCCCGAAAATGGCTGATCCTCATCCCCCTTTTGTTGTGTGTTCGTTGCAGATCGAACAAAGGTGGCGCGGTGCAACGACACCGTGCAGAAACAAGAAGGAATGTGACGAAGGAGCACGACGCCGTAGCGCCTCACCGTTGATACCGAACGAAACCACGACCGAAGTCAGGGCCACATAGGCGAATCAAAGACACCACAGTTTTTTATTGGTGTGCGGATTGACGGGTGATGAAAAACGGGGCTGCAAAGTCAATTTGAAGACTTCGCAGTGAAGAGCCGGTCCCGGGAGGACCGTCGGTGAAGGCGGCAGGCGAAACGGACCACCAGAGTGCGTTCGGTGGTCCGCAAAAGGTGGTGGCGGCGCGCCGCTGGAGCCAACCACCGCAGTTGAGCAGCGGCAGTGGGGGAAGAACCGGAATGGCATCGGCCATTCCGGATTAGGGCGGTGCAGCTTATACCGTGCGGGATCGTCAACCGTGAGGGGGGGGGGGGGGAGGGTTGTCACCCCCCCGCACCCGCTGGCCACGCGGGCGCCGCGCCAGCGCCATGACGGACTGGCCGCCCAGGCCGGGCCGGGCCGCGCCGTCCGGGCCACGCCCTTTTGGGCCGGACCCGGGTCGGGCCGCCCGGGGGGGGGGGGGGGGGGGGTATCTGGCCGCCCGGCCCGAACCCCCTAATTTCGGACAGATCTGTTTAAACGTCCATAACATGAGATATTAACCTATGTTCGACGCAACGTCAGTTGCGATGCGATCCTTGGATAGAGACAGTCGTTTTGGTATTTTACACTCAAAGTTTCGAAGAACTTTGGGTATGGCCGGGTTGGTTCAAACCCGATTCCAATTGTGCCCTCGGAGAGGAAACATTTATAACTTGAGCTCCGGACGTCCGATTGACATTCTGTCGACTGTGTTGGATTCCTATTGATGAGACTGAACTTTTGGCATTATTCGTCTGAGATTTGGATGCAGTTGGATAGTGGCTGGGTTGGATTGTACCCGAAATCCAACCGGGCCCCTGGAATGGAAATGCGGATAACTTTCAGACCGGACGACCGTTTGACGAACCGTCAGTGGCGTTGGTGATCACGTTGGGTAACGGTCCCTATGAGTATACCCTATGAGAGTTCTGGGTATAGTTCAGATACGACTGGGTTGGTTCGTACACGAAACCAACCAATCCCCTAGGACGAAAAGACTAATAACTCACAGACCGGGCGTCCGATTGACGCATTGTCTGTTGCGTTGAGACCCATATGACAAGGCAGTCCTTTGAGATACTTCTTCGTGGGACTTTGAGATACTTGGAGTATTGACCTGTAGCTCGTGGATCAGACCCTCCCAGAGACGAGCGTACGAAGTACAGAGACTGTGTACCCGGCTGATACCTGACGACTGCTTGACCGACTCGACTTGGAGTGAGTCGACTAGCCCAGTGGATGGAGCACTACTTTGTTTGGGTGTAGACCCATGGAGGACGGAACACTACTGAGTTTTGGTGTATATCAGCGGTACTAATCCGGAGAGTACCTCTACAGGCTATTAGGTTGGATGCACTACTGTGTTTGGGTGGAAGACCACGGCGGGAAGCACTACTGTGTTTTGGTGGCTGACCCGCGGTACTCGACAGGTGGAGTATCTCAGCAGTCTTAAGTTAGTGAGCAGTACCTCAGAGTCTTAACAGGATCACTTCACTCTCCAGAGACAGGGCTCATCAGCAGTTAGGGTTTTGATAATGAAAATCCTGGTTTGAGCTGAGTCTATGACCTTTGTGTTTAACTCATGTTTGAGATGGGTCACTTGATAACTTAGGTATATGTATGGGCATATACCTTGGTAGAGGTTATCAGTTGAGATCTTTCTTTGTGGTTATCCTTGTTGGATTTAGTGATACCTTGAGGGTCTCGGGTCCCTACTGAGTATTGTTATACTCTCCCCTACACGGGATATGCCCGCACCACGTTGTGTTGGTTGCAGACGACGGGCAATGGTGACGGAGGCCGAGTGTTCGAGGACAGGATGGTACCTGGAGGTGGACCACACGACGAGTCCGTATCCGGAGGTGGAATTCACAATGAGACGACACTTGGAGGATGTTTATGGGAGAGAGTGTTATGGAGTCTCTCTGTACCTACCCATCAGGTAGGATCCATGGTGGACGATCCAGGAGATGCGCTATCTATACCTACCCTTCAGGTAGGATCTGAGGAGGACGACCCAGGAGATGCTTCTGTTCTTCCAACTATTTTTCTTTTTCTGTTGTACTTTC